>LPNX010559562.1:15961-104949 GCA_001517045.1 Pseudotsuga menziesii
GATCAATAGATGATCAACTGTATCAATGAGCAGTAGAGAATGATGAGCAGATTGACATAAATTGAGCAGTAGTATTGATTGGCAGTTTTGACATGGTCGATGAGTAGAGACTGATCAACTTGACCAGCAGTGTTGACATGGTTAATGAGCAAAGCAGAGATTGTTGAGCAGATCTTGATGATTTGACAATGACTAGAGTACAGAGGTTGTTGAGCAGCAATGAGTAAATGAACAAGATGACTGATGAGCAGTGTTACAGCAGAGTTGATGTGATAAGCAGAGATGATGAGCAACATTGATGATGTGACAAAGATTGCTTGTGTATGATGACATGAGTATGGTAGCACAAGTATATTGTATTGTAAAAGCAACCTTGTCTTGCTTCTGAGGTTAGGATACCTCAAACCCTTCTTAGCAGGGTCTAAGAAAACCAGGCAGGGTCCTGGATGCAGAGTAGGTACTCTTTGTATCAGCAGGTGCTGATTTTACCTCACGGTTGTAGCCGAACCAAAACTAGTACAAAAAGATTACAAAATTATATGGTGTTGTGTTCTTTTGTGTTATGGTTCTTGATGATTCAAATGCTTATGATATGTGAATGATGAAGTGAAAGATGTTTATGAAATGATTATGAGATTGGTAGAATAATGGAATGATGAATTGGTAGTTAATTGTGACAAGTTAAGAAAAGTTGTAAAATTGGCTTTACACTGATTCACCCCCCCCTCTCAGTGTCTAACAAAGAGATGAGCACTCATCCATTGTATGGCGTAAGGCTCATTTATCTCTACAAGGTATTAGGCTGAGGCAAGCTCCTCAAGGCTAAGCCTTAGTCATTTTCTGGAATCCCAGAAGGCTTTGCAAGGCACCTGCTCTTGGAGGTTGGCAAGTTATCAATGAAAAATAAAGTTGATGGCTGGAGGATGAGCACCCATTCTTTGTAAAATGTATGGCTCTTTTTCCCCCACAGGGCAATAGGGTGAGGCTAGCCCAAGAAGGTCATGTCTTTGTCATTATCTGGAAGCCCAGAAGGCTTACCAGGGCACCTGCCTTTAGAGGTCAACTAGTGAAATAAATGCTAAGCAAATAAAGTATTAAAAAGGTTGTTTGTCTAGAGTCTTGCAGATCTTTCTAATCATTCCACCCATTTGTGAGATACGGCCATGCCCTATTGTTCACCTAGTCCAATTTATGTGGTGTGTGGATCCCCTTGTCCTTTAGCCCAAATCCTTACAATGTTGAGACATCAAGTCATCCCTTGGCCTTACCTGTTGTTTATGATCCCTTCACCCTGGATAAGCAAAAGGGCTAAATCTATAAATGAGTATACACCGAAGGTTCTTGTTTTGAAGCAACTAATCATTTTGATTTGGATTGTTATATGTGTATTGTGCTTATACTTGCCAACACAATCTAATCATACTTGAGTGTCACTGCTAGCATAAATAATTGGGCATGCAGGTGCATTTGTACTTTGCAGTATCAGAGTTTAGCACTTGGGTAATCATTTGATTAGTTTTGACTTGCTCAACCAAGCGTTGGTCAGGCCATGAGCAGGATCCAGGATGAGTTATAGACATATTCTTATGGTTGATGATTATTTATGGTCTACAGGTGTCCATTAGACATATTCATACTTCAGATGGTGATTTGTGATGAGGGCTTGTATTAATTTCATGATTATCAGCATTTACAGGCTTTATTATTATTGTTGTTCTGACCTTGATGGGGCATCTGATGTACCTTGGTGATGGTCATATGGTGTATGAGTACTCATTCCTAGTTGATTTAGACATTTTGAGTCCATTGGTGCAACCAATTTTCAGTTTCAGGAAGTTACAAGGAAGATATGTGTCTCTTGGCCTTTTGCATTAGTTTTGCCTGGGGAAAATGAAACTAAAACACAATGTGAAAAAAATTAAGTTTTCCCAGGGCGCTAGAAGGATTCTTGGGGTGCAGCAAGTCGATTCTACAATACTACCATGGTTTTAGATCCATCTGTGCAGTCATTTCACTTCAGTTTTTGGTCCAGGGTGAGATATGGGTTTATTTATGTTCCCAGGGCACAATTTTAATAATAAAAAATGGCTAATGAGGAAATCGATTTGGGAAATTGAGGCAAAGGATTGGCATGAATTGGTCTGAGGCGCAGTGTTTGGGTCACATTGATCATCCAACATTAGCTTCACTTCACTCGGGGTCCACACATCGTTGATTTATGCAGTTTGAGGGAGATCCCCTAGTGATTTTTATCACTCCTTTATATTATTTGCTACCACACCTTATTATTGTGCTATGGGGCCATGCTAGTGAAGGATAACATAACCTCCTATCCCCACCATGTGCTACTAAGTGGTCATTTGTCATATTTTATGCGGTAAGCCCCTCATCGGGCATTTCTAGTGCTGCGCCCCCTTCTATTTGTGAGTTGATCCATGTGAGATGTATCCAGCTAATCTTAGTCGTAGATTAGGATGATTTTATCTTATGATCTTGACCCTTGATCTTGTTGGATCTAGGAATTATGTACTTGAGAGATCTATATATTGAGATGCTCTCTCATTTGTAAAGGGACTTTTGGCTCTGAAAATATTTAATACAAGATTTTTTTGCAGAAATCTCTTGGGAGCTTTGAGCGAATGTCGTGGATGTGATTGTTATGCCTCTTTCTTGGACATTTCAGTGGATCTTGTATGCAAACACTATTTTTCTATGAGGGTCGTACCCATCTTTTTGCAGGTAGCGAATTGGAGGAGGAAATTGCTAGGGCAACCCACATCATCTTTCAGCCAAATCGCCTCATGTTCAGGGAGTGATCAATTGTTACTTTGTGCAATGAATCTTTCTATGTGGATGTCATACATAGCTTATCTTTTTCATCAGTGACTAATTGAAAGGATCATCAACATCCAAGGAAGCCGCAAGTATTCTCAGTTAGGATCTGCAAGGTAAGTATTGTTTTTCATTATTTTCATCTAATTGTCAAACAAACCCTCTTTCTTTAAAACCCTAGTTTTGTAGATCTAATAGATCCAATGAGTTTTTTTATCACAACCATCAAAACCGACTTGGAGATAAATGAATAAACCCTAGATCTCAAGTTTCATGTTAATCAGACTCCATTTTCCTTGGGATCTAACACTAGTCACTCTAGGTGGGGGCACCATCTTTGGGTGGTTGGTCTTTTCTTCAGATCTATCAAATGGGTATGCTTGGACCTGCCTCAAAATCATAGATGCAATCCTAAAGCACCCTGATTTAGTCATCTCATGCCCTGATCTACTCTTTTGGGTCCACTTTGTCAATTTATGCAAAAACCCTAGGTGGATCCCTTTAGGGTTTTCTTCTATTTGGCTAGATCTCACTAGATCTACTTCCTTGAGCTATTTATGGTACAATCTCAATCAAGTGGGGTCATTTCCTATCTTTATTAAGCCTCCCCAACTTGGCCCTTGTTGAATTTTTAGCATTAGCATAAACTTTTAAAATTTGCAGATAAACATAAACAAATCAGCAATGTAGTAAAAACACATTCATCACATTAGCACACATGGACACAATAATTTTCATTGGGAAACCTTCAAAGGACAAAAACCCCAAAAGCATTAATAGCTCATCTCGTAAATGAGATGACTCAGAAAATTCTTCAAAAGTTCATCAAATTCCAGATCTGGAATTTACCCACAGTACTGTAAAATTTATCAGTAAAAATCAGACTGATAATTTTACCCACAATTTCCAGAATTGCAAAAATTTACCAAAATAGGGCCTTTTCAAAAAAACAGAAATTTTCTCTCTTGTCTGCAAATAACAAACTGTCCACGTCAAATCTAAAAAAAACCTAACTGGCTGTACCTTGTTGCTGTACAGTTGTACGAATCTATTTGTACAGCTACCCGTTGACTGTTCTGCTGCTTGGCCTGCCTTTTTCGCTACCCAACCTGTCTTTTTCTTGCTGCTCGTCCTCTGCTTCCTGCCCTGCTGCTGCCTGTCCTCTCCTTCCTCTGCTCATGGCCACGACAACCCTGTAAGGGCCTGCCTTAGGCTACCCGGTTTGGCCCTCACGGGTATGCTTGCTAGAGGCTGCTCAAGGGTGCCTATAGGGCTGCCTCCTAAAGGCTTGCCCAAGGTATGAAGAAGAGAAGGCCAAGCCTTCAACCAATTGTCGGGAGAGAGAAGGATGGACAGCCCATGAGGAGAGAGAAAGGGAAAAGATGGCTGCCCCCGAAAAAGAGGAAAAATGCCCCAAAAATAGAATGCTGAAGGTGGTTGTCCACAAAGTGCTGAAGATTGATTTTCTGATAAAAACCCTAGTTGAGGGTTTGCTGGAAATGACTACCCTACCTGAGGCAAAAATACTCTTCAAGAGGGCTTCAGTAAAATAGCAGCATCACCTCTGAGAGAAAACTTGTATATTTGAAATGAGAAGACTTGATCTTCTTTTATAGCCTTCATTCACTTGTAGGTGTACAACAAATTAGGAAAGATAAAAATAATAATATTTTATTCTTTCCCTAATTTCACTTTTAGATTTTTTCTTAATTACCTTGTCAGTGTTCCTTGCTTCTTCTTGAATGCAATCATGCCAAAGCCTTTCAAAGGTTGGCTTATTTTCTCGTCCACAGACGGATGCCATGAATGTTTCCCAAGAGCTTGGAAGACCATCAACCACTATTTGTACAAGATCATCATCATCAACAGTAACACCAATAGCAAGGAGTTGATATCTTACCTGCTTGATCTTGGTGAAGAAGGAACCAACACTTTCATCTTTGTTAAGCTTCAAAGTTCGTATCCTCTTCTTCAAGACTCTCTTTTGACTGGGAACCTTCTTTTCATAGAGGTTTACCAATGTATCATAGCAGTCTTTAGAGATGAGATGTTGGGCATCAATTCTTCTCTAATTGAATCATAAATTATTCTTCTAGTCTAACCTTGCTTTTTCTTGTAGGCAAGTCTACCAACATTTGTTGTAGGCTCTTCTGTGGCATTAAAAACAAGGTCATCCAAGTCATTCTCATCTAGAATGGCTGTCAACCTGGCTTTCCAGGAGTTGAAGTTTGTTGCACCAGAGAGCTTCTCTTCTGGTTTGAGACCATTGGTGGCCATCTCTGTTAGATCTGCAAATCTTATTTCAAGATCTAGTGAGAAACAACAGCAGTGTCCCTTTACCATGTTTTCACATGCTAAGCTCTGATACCATGTTGAATTTTTAGCATTAGCATAAACTTTTATAATTTGTAGATACACATAAACAAATCAGCAGTGTAGTAAAAACACATTCATCACATCAGCACACATGGACATAATATTTTTCACTGGGGAAACCTTCAAAGGACAAAAACCCCAAAAGCATTAATAGCTCATCTTGTAAATGAGATGACTCAGAAAATTCTTCAAAAAGTTCCTCAAATTCCAGATCTGGAATTTACCCATAGTGCTGTAAAATTTATCAGTAAAAATCAAACTGATAATTTTACCCACAATTTCCAGAATTACAAAAATTTCCCAAAATAGGGCTTTTTCAAGAAAGTAGAAATTTTCTCTCTCCTGTCTACAAAAAATAGACTATCCACGTCAAATCTAAAAAAACCCTGACTGGTTGTACCTTGCTGCTGTACAGCTGTACGACCGTACAGATCTGTTTGTACGGCTGCCCGTTGATTGTTTTAGGCTGCTCGTCGATTGTTCTACTGCCTGATCTGCTTGGCCTGCCTTTTTCCCTGCTCGGCCTGTCTTTTTCTTGCTGCCCGTCCTCTGCTCCCTGCCCTGCTGTTGCCCGTCCTCTCCTTCCTCTGCCCATGGCCACGACAGCCCTGTTAGGGCCTACCTTAGGCTACCCGATGGTTGGATGTGGGCCAAACCCCACAGCGAAACCCTCACGGGTATGCCTACTAGAGGCTGCCTATAGGGCTGCCTCCTAAAGGCCTGCCCAAGGTATGAAGAAGAGAAGGCCAAGCCTTCAACCCATTGCCCGGAGAGAGAAGGATGGACAACCCGTGAGGAGAGAGAAGGGGAAAAGATGGCTGCCCCCGAAAAAGAGGAAAACTGCCCCAAAAACGGAATGCTAAAAGATGGTTGTCCACAAAGTGCTGAAGATTGATTTTCTGATAAAAACCCTAGTTGAGGGTTTGCTGGAAATGACTGCCCTAGCTAAGGCAAAAACAATCTTCAAGAAGGCTTCAATAAAATAACAGCATCACTTGTATATTTGAAATGAGAAGACTTGATCTTCTTTTATAGCCTTCATTCACCTGTAGGTGTACAACAAATTAGGAAAGATCAAAATAATAATATTTTATTATTTCCCTAATTTCACTTTTATCTTTTACCAAATGGTCCTTTTATTTATCTTTGAATTTTACAAAAAGGTCCTTATTTATTTTTTACTTCCATCTGTGGTCATTTTCCTATGGTACAAAAGTCTTTATTTATTTTGCTTTTGACTTTGGCCTTTTTCCAAGTGCCCCGGTGGTCCTTTTTTATTTCCAAAGTACATCATCATAAACCAAGAGAGTTATTAATGCTTTTATCTCACACTGTGTGACACCTAGATTTGGTACTAGGGTAACTTGACCAAGGGTAGCTAATCCTTGGAGAAGCACACCAAGCCCATAGATCAAGGGTCAAACTGTCACACACATGCCCAGACCCAATCTAGGGCTTACAGTGTCTTCATTTTCCAAGAGAATGGCTACTCAGAACTAAGCTGAGTCTACCAGTCCCAGACTAGTTTATATCGTGGTCCTGGACCATATGTCTACTCAACACAAGGTTGAGTCTACTCAGGGCAGAGCTGGGTCTATATCTTGGTCCCAGACCAGATATCTACCATTCAACAGAATGGTCACTCAACACTGGGTTGAGTCTTCATCGTGGTCCTGAACCAGGTGGTCCCATTTTCCTAAGAGAAGGGCTCTCGATGTTGCTCAGAAAAATCAACAGCCTTAACCTCTATACCACACTTATTCCATAGATCTAGATTTATCCACTCATTATCTCTCCTCTTCTATCCATTTCCAAACCCTAGGAGTGTTTTAGAGTAGGTGCGTTACCCTCTTAGGCTACTAGAGCCTCCCCCTTGATCAGTTTTCGGATTGATCTAAAGTGACAAGAGCCCGTTCGCTGTGACAACTACCCTTTACCCGTAGTGGACGAGGCCCTTGCGGTGTCACCGGTTAGCTACCTTACCTCTACCGTCCCGGATAGGATATCTCAAATGGATAGCTACACTTTGTGTGATAACATCTTTTGGAAACGTTGTCGGGGAGGTATAGGCTTACCTCTGGTGTCTACGAGTAGTACTTCACTCTTATCTTCCGATCATATCGCATCTGGATTAAGTTGAGTGAATGAATTGTCCTTTGCATAATTTACATTCACTTGTTTTCTTCTTGCATCATACTTCCTCAACGACATATCTTTCAGTGAGTTCATTTAGTATCTCACCTGGCGACTCCACAACGCGACTCCATTGAGAAGTGAACACATCTCGCAAACCATAATGAACTTAGACGTATTTCTCTGATCCATTGAAGAATTAAATAAAACTATAACTAAGCTTAACGAGCAAAAGGAGGAAAGGAATAGATGGAGGTCAAATTTTTGGTATAATAATGGGTATGAGCCTAACTATCACAATCCTTATCATTCCCACCAGTTTCCTCATCCCTATAATGAAGTATCCCCAATAAATTATACTGAGCTAATTAGTAAGCATCAAATCCCACATATAGAATCCATAGTAGTTAGAACACAAGCTTAGCTATCTCCTTTTGACTTTTCTGAAATAGATGGGGCGCCTCATTCTATGCCTAAGGGTTACATCAAAAATTTGCCTCGTTTCTATGGAAACAATGCCAAATCTATTGAAGATCATTTGCAAATACTTTGGGATCGTATGGAAGTTAGAGGTGCAGATGATGAAGATGTTTACATGCGGGCCCTTGGTGAATCCTTAGATGGGGATGCCTGATTATGGTTGTGCCTATGATTAAGTTTATGATTGAGCCATCAATCAATAGAAATTTCACAGAGTATCTTAGGAATAACCATGATAGGCCTCAAAATGAAATTGAACATGACATTAATCGAATCATACGAGATACTTTGTCATCATTACTTGAAGAAGGCACAGAGCTAAATCTGAATCATGAGGGGGGGCTCATTAATCATCATATAGAGAAATACGAAGTTGAGCATCCTATTTTTGAGTCTATTGTAGATCTTTCTGAGGAAAAATTCCACGATCATTGTTTGGTTGATGAAATTTCAAATCAATGTTCAATTGATCAAAATTTAATTATAATCATATTATTTGAAAAGAGGAAGATCAAAATGATAATCAAATTTCATTTGAGGAGTCAATTATAAAAATGTGTGAGGATGTTAATGAACCTAAAAATGATCTTATCAATTTACCTTCTTGCCAAATGAATGAGTATAACGACAAATCTAACGAAGAATAATTGCTTATGAGTGAGTCTGACCAAGAGTGTTCTTTGTTACAACCCTCAAGTTGTCCAATTCTTTACAAAGAATCCCCAAGGAATGGCTCACTTAATTTTGATAATATCCCTCATTCAAACATCAATCCCGATAAGGCGGTCCTTTCTTATTCTCATGATGTGGACTTTCTCACTGTTCCAAAACTTGAAAGTGTTATTGATTTAAAAACCTTTCCCTCTCAGACTTCAAGATCAATTATCATAAATCATGAGGATAATACATATTTTCAATCCACCATCCCATCCCATTTTTTAAAGTCCTCTTGTATGGGTTCATGTTCTAATCAAGTTTTACCTTGCAAAATGTTCGGCAAAGAGTCTCAAGAGTGCCAAGTGGTCAATGGTAAAACATTTCATCTCCTTTCATCCTTAGTGCATAATGCTTTCAATTTTGCTAATTTCTTTAATTGGGTGATTGAAAATCTCTATAAAGACCAATTCCATATTTTCTCAATCTTTAAACAAAAAATGGAATTAATCTCAATTTTTGGTTTATTGATCTATAATTTATCCCTATTTTGTTTCACCATTGATCATAATATGAGTATGATTGAGTGTGCTAGCCATAAAGATAAGGGAAACAATGATAACCTAGGAGGGGTGAATCATATGTCGTACTCTTTTCTATCATCAAATTTAAACTTGCATAAATTTTAAGATACTATTGGTCTTTGGATGGAAGAAGTGTGCAATAGTCAATCTCATCCCTGGCATGATTCCATTTCACCTTACTCTTGTCTTTCATTGATCTTCAAACAACAAGTTAGAATGGCTTCAATTTTCATTCACATTACTTACAAGCTATTTTTGACTTGTTGTATCGTTAACTATAAAGAAAGACAATTTGATCTATTCAACGAATGGTTACATTGGATCTATGATTTTACTTGGCACTTTTCTGATCAGTTAGAGTAGGGTAGGTAGGATTTTGAATAAGCTCTTTTGAGCAGTAGGATTTAGTTTTTAGTGTTGCATGGTCTTGAGTCTTTGAGTCTTTTTCTTTTCTGTTTGAGTCTTCTAGGCCATTGAGTCTAGCCCCTCTTTAGATTGAATCTTACGAAGCCACTTGACTGTTCTTAGATAGATATTTTACTTTCAGTATTTACTTTCCGCATTTACTTTCCAACATGATATTTTCTGCATTTATTTTATGCCACATGTACTACAGGGTAGTGTTGTTTCCATGATGCGCAGGACTAGGTTTTGAATGAAGATGGAGCAGTTGATCGGGTGCATAGTTCATTGATGGATGAGTATTGTTGTGTACCAGAGATGTCTGAGGTTCTCATGCACTCTCTCCCTTAGAGCACCCATCCCAGTTGGAGCCAGATGTTGTCACGTATATAGTAGCTAGGCTACTTTTGTTCCTGAGCAGTTCATTGAGCCAACCCTTTACTATGAGATCAGCAAAGGATGAGCCATCAGTTGATGATCTCCCACTTTCAGCAAATTCAGAGCATCCAGATTAACCAGTTCTGTGCCATCACTGAGCCTCATGACCCCAGATTCGATGACTAAGTTAGCCATTTTTCTTTCATGACCCAGAGCAGAGATTGTTATAGTGCTTATGTGTAGCAGCAGTTATTTTTCCAATGATCTTCAGATTGGTTTCATATCCACTACAAGTGTATGACCCGAGTGATATTATGGTTTGTGCATATGGATTTTGATGTTGCTCTGTTGCTTATTTTAGCAGTGAGACTTGGTTGATTTTGATTATATGTTGGCAAAACTTTCCCTTCGTTTACTTGGAATCTAAAGTATAAATGATCTGGTAGTTTTGACCGGGAAATTCTTTTGTATACTCATTGGCCTTGCCCTACTCCTGGTATGGATTTAGTCTTTTCCCTTCAAGGACATAGCTTGCTAGTCTTGGCATCACTTCCATTGTCTCCATCCATCCGTTGCCTTCCCATGTTCATTGACTATCCCTGACTTATAAACTTGACCAGTAACATATGAGATTTCCCCCACCTTCACCTCTATGATGGAATAGGTCTCCATGTATAAAGTTGTGTCTCGGTGTTGGTTTATGTGATTTTTGTCACAAGGAATGTTTGCCTCTAGGTCTTGAACACAAGTAGTCCTACCAAAGAAGGTGTTTTTAAACACTAAGGCGTCAGAGCTTAAAGTTATTCTAAATAGATGCCTTGTCAGCAAAATAAAAGTGGTTTTAGACACTACTGGAAATAAAAAATAAAACTAGTTAGTGGCCAAGAGATGAGCACTCATCCATTGTATGGTGTAAGGCTCATTTATCCATACAGGGTATCAGGGTGAGGCAAGCCCCTCAAGGCTAAGCCTTAGTCATTTTCTGGAATCCCAGAAGGCTTTCCAAGGCAACTGCTCTTGGAGATTGGCAAGTTATCAATGAAAAATAAAGTTGATGGCTAGAGGATGAGCACACATTCTTTGTATAAAATACGGCTCATTTGCCCCCACAGGACAACAGGGTGATGCTGGCCCAAGAAGGTCATGTATTTGTCTTTATCTAGAAGCCCAGGCTTACCAAGGCACCTGCCTTTAGAAGTCAACTAGTGAAATAAATTATGAGCAAATAAAGTATTGAAAAGATTGCTTGTCTAGAGTCTAGTGGAGATTTCACATCATTCCACCCATTTGTGAGATACTGTCATGCCCTATTGTTCACCTAGTCAAATTTATGTGTTGTGTGGATCCCCTTGTCCTTTAGCCCAGATGCTTACAATGTTGAGTCATCAAGTCATCCCTTGGCATCCCTTGGCCTTACCTGTTTTTTATGATCCCTTCACCTTGGACTAACGAAAGGGCTAAATCTATAAATGAGTATACACTGGAGGTTCATGTTTTGAAGCAACTAATCTTTTTGATTTGGATTGTTATATATGTATTGTGCTTATACTTGCCAACACAATCTAATCATACTTGAGTGTCACTGCTAGCATAGATAACTGGGCATGCAGGTACATTTGTACTTTGCAGTATCAGAGTTTAGCACTTGGGTAATCATTTGATTAGTTTTGACTTGCTCAACCTAGCGTTGGTCAGGCCATGAACAGGATCTAGGATGAGTTATAGACATATGTTTATGGTTGATGATTATTTATGGTCTACAGGTGTCAATTAGACATATTCATACTTCAGATGGTGATTTGTGATGAGGGCTTGTATTAATTTCATGATTATCAGCATTTACAGGCTTTATTATTATTGTTGTTCTGACCTTGATGGGGCCTCTTATGTACCTTGGTGATGGACATATGGTGTATGAGTACTCATTCCTAGTTGATTTGGATATTTTGAGTCCATTGGTGCAACCAATTTTTAGTTTCAAGAAGTTACAGTGAAGATATGTGTCTCTTGGCCTTTTGCAGTAGTTTTGCCTGGGGAAAATGAAACTAAAACACAATGTGAAAAAAATTAAGTTCTCCTAGGGCGCTAGAGGGATTCTTGGGGTGTAGCAAGTCGATTCTACAATACTACCATGGTTCTAGATCCATCTGTGCAGTCATTTCACTTCAGTTTTTGGTCCAGGGTGAGATATGGGTTTATTTATGTTCCCAAGGCACCATTTTAATAATAAAAAATGTCTAATGAGGAAATCGATTTGGGAAATTGAGGTAAAGGATTGGCATGGAATTGGTCTGAGGCGTAGTGTTTGGGTCATATTCATCATCCGGCATCAACTTCACTTCACTCGAGGTCCACACATCGTTGATTTATGCAGTTTGAGGGTGTTTTGATGTATTTTGAGGGAGATCCCCTAGTGATTTTTATCACTCCTTTATATTATTTGCCACCACACCTTATTATTGTGCCATGGGGCCATGCTAGTGAAGGATAGCGTAACCTCCTAGCCCCACCATGTGCTACTATGTGGTCATTTGTCATATTTTATGTGGTACACGGTACGCCCCTCATTGGGCATTTCTAGTGATGCGCCCCCTTCTATTTGTGAGTTGATCCATGTGGGATGTATCCGGCTAATCTTAGTCATAGATTAGGATGATTTTATCTTATGATCTTGACCCTTGATCTTCTTGGATCTAGGTATTATGTACTTGAGAGATCTATCTATTGAGATGCTCTCTCATTTGTAAAGGGACTTTTGGCTCTTGAAATATTGAATACAAGAAAAGTTTTGTAGAAATCTCTTGGGAGCTTTGTGAATGTCATGGATGTGATTGTTATGCCTCTTGCTTGGACATTACAGTGGATCTTGTATGCAAACACTATTTTTCTGTGAGGGTCATACCCATCTTTTTGCAGGTAGTGAATTGGAGGAGATTGCTAGGGAAACCTGCATCATCTTTTAGCCAAATCGCCTCATGTTCATGGAGTGATCAATTGTTACTTTGTGCATTGAATCTTTCTCTGTGGATGTCGTATGTAGCTTATCTTTTCATTAGTGAACAATTCTGACTTCGGTAGATTGATTTTGCAAGTGGAGAAGAGGGGGCGCACTACCTCACTTGGGAGTTTCTCCTTTGCATGTCGAATCTTGCTCAAAATTGTAACTAAGTAAAAGGATCATCAACATCTAAGGCGGCCGCAAGTATTCTCAGGTACGATGTGCAAGGTAAATAATGTTTTTCATTATTTTCATATAATTGTCAAACAAACCCTCTTTCTTTAAAACCCTAGTTTTGTAGATTTGATAGATCCAATGAGTTTTTTATGACGACCATCAAAACCCACTTGGAGATAAATGAATAAACCCTAGATCTCAAGTTTCATGTTCATCGAACTACATTTGCCTTAGGATCTAGCACTAGTCACTCTAGGTGGGGGTGCCCTCTTTGGGTGGGTGGTCTTTTATTCAGATCTATCGATGGATATAATTGGATCTGCCTCAAAACCATAGATCCAATCCTCAAGCACCTCAATCTAGTCATCTCATGCCCCGATCTACTCTTTTGGGTCCACTTTGTCCACTTATGCAAAAAACCTAGGTGGGTCCCTTTAGGGTTTTCTTCTATTTGGCTAGATCTCACTAGATCTACTTCCTTGAGTACAATCTCAATCAAGTGGGGTCATTTCCTATCTTTATTAAGCCTTCCCAACTTGGCCCTAGCCTAGAGACCACACTTATTCCATAGATCTAGCTTTATCCACTCATTATCTCTCATCTTCTATCCATTTCCAAACCCTAGGAGTGTTTTGGAGTAGGTGCGCTAGCTCTCTTAGGCTAGTAGGGTCTCCCCCTTGATCATTCTTCGGATTGATCTAAAGCAACAAGAGCGCATCCGGTGTGACGAGTACCCTTTACCCGTAGTGAACGAGGCCCTTGCGGTGTCACTGGTTAGCTACCTTACCTCTACCGTCCTGGATAGGATATCTCAAGTGGGTAGCTATACATTGTGTGATACAGTGTGCTTGCGTAGTTAAGGTTGTTGAAGAAGCCCATGAAGCCTCTTACTTGACGAAGAAGCTTTGAAGAAGTCCTTGGACCCACACTTGATGGTTTAATGGTTCTTAAGAACCCTTGAAGGAGATGATATGGTTGTTTGTAGGTTGATGGGGCCTTAGAACCCTTGGTGATGGGCCTAGGGCATGAAAAAGACTTGGCACCCACTTATATGATGGGATGATAGCACTTGGAGACATGGACACACTTGCTTGCACTTGATGATGACCGTGATACCCTTGATGAGGTCATGGAGTCCTTGGAGGTAGGCATGTGACCTCCTTGCATATGGTGGCTTGGTCCTTGTAGCTTGAAGGAACTTTTGTTCATCTTATGATATTGTTGCTCTTCTATTGGTAATAAGGTCATTGGCACCCTTACGTGTTGAGATGAGTTATGGTGAATTTGTTCGAGTATGGACAAACCCTAAGGTTGACTTTGAAGTTTGTACAAAGACACCTTCACCCTTGATGACTTCTGGACACACCCATATGTACTTTAATGATGTGGTAAAGAAGTGGTTGTAAACAAAATAATAATAAATAATAAATGGAATTTGTTTAACTTCCTTATCCTTGAAGTCGACCCTAATTCAAGGACATGTCAACATTGGAAGACTATATAAACACAAGCATTCTCCACTCCAAATTAAAACCAACGAAGATGAGGGAAGTGAATTTGTGACTATGGAGAAGGAGTAGCCAACTGTGACTGAGAATTTTTGGGTGACCGAGGAAGAAAAGTTTTTTCTTTCCTTTTGTTTTACTAATGTAATTTCGGGTGGGAGCAGTCCAAGCCAAAAACCAGAGTTCCGAATTCGTTTGCTGCTATATGACAGTCCAAATTTTGGACTTGTTTGGGGTTTGTCACAACTAGTTCTACAGTCCTGAATTTTTCACAGATGGAGGATTTGTTTTGGGGTTTAATCTCTATGAACAGTTTCGAGCTTGACATTCTTCCACAAATCTGAAGCATTCAACAAGTTTACAAGCCCTCCAACAATTTCCCACGGTGGTCTTGAAGGGTCTTGGTGTGCCCTAACTCGTGGACTGAGGTGAATTCGGTGGAAGCAGCAGCAGAGATCTGAGTTTTGATGCTTGACAAGTATTTGGGTGATGCTGCCTTTCTCCACCAAATTTGATGATTAAACCAAGCATTCTGCAGTGATTTCCTTAGGGTTTTAAACAATCATGAGCAATCCACAGTTTGACTTCATGAGGATGACCAACATGGCAGAGATGACTTGAATGAGTGTGCAGTGTGAGGAGACACTTGGCATGAATAGACTTTTGAAGACATGGGCATTGGTATTGTACAACATGCAGTGATAAAGTATGTTTGAAGTCTTCTACAGCAGACTAACACAGCGCATGTGTGGAGTCCACAGTCTTGCTATGCGCTTCTTGTGAAAGGTAAGACCAATGTATACTTGCTAAGGATGATGATATGATGCATACTTATACTCTTTGATGATGATGTGTATGCTATATACTTGTTGACACTACAAGATGATAGTGATGTGTGTAAGTAGTAATGATGCACAAGTATGAACAATGCTGAGTGTATGTGCAGCATACAGTGATGAATGTACAGTGACTACAGTATTGATGTGCGAAGCAAGTCCTTTATATGCACAACTTATGAAAGGTATGTTGATTCCTTCATATTGAAAAGAGTATAGTGGTAAAAATGTATGATGACTGTGATGTGTGATGATGATGATGCATGCTACACACTATGATGATGATGTGATGATGAACACTATGATGCATAAGTTTTGGTGACATCTCTTTGGAGTCTAACCAACACAAGTCTGAATAGTGATACATACAGTGGACTGTGAACAGTGATTTATATACAGTAGTGTATATAAAATGATATATACATTGGTGTATGAACAGTGAAGTATATTGTAGTGTATGTACAATGATACATACAAAGGTGTATGAACAATGAAATATACAGTAAAGTATACAGTAGTGTGTGTACAGTGATGTATACCTTATGATGTACATTAAGATGATGATTTGACGATGCACATATACACTATGATGATGAACTAACATGATGATGCAAACCCTATGATGATGTTTCAGACCTTGATGTTTGACAGACCTTGGTGATGATGATGATGCATATTTGATGCATACTTGCTGATACTCTTGACGATGATGGTGATGAAGACATGAGCAGACCTAGATGAACCAATCCCTTGATGACTTGGCATGAGGACTAATAGCAGACTTTTGTGCAGTAGTGTTGATGAAGAGCAGGTGTTGATGAGCAGCTTGACAAGCAAACGTTGATTGAGCAGCAGAGGTATATGATTGCAGCAGATTGATGACAATCAGAGATTGGCATCAAGCTTGCAAGTAATATCTTGCACTTGAGGATTGGACTCTTCAACCTTTTCTTAGTTGGAGCTAAGAAAACCAGGTTGGGTCCTGTTACGGGAGTTGATGCTCTTTTCATCAGTTGGTGCTGATTGTAATCGAGAAGATTGTAGTCTTCCATTACCATAAATAAAGATTAAAATTATATATATTCTTGTGTCTCTCTTGATGTGATTATTGTGCTTATGACTCATGATTAATTTCGCTGATGCATATGATGATGTAATTGATAACATAATGCTTGATAAACTTTGATTGATTAATTGAAGGTAAAAAGGTTTAAATTTCTCACACACTCATTCACCTCCCCCTCTTAGTGTGGCCATTGTGTCCAATAGTAAAGAGGGTTAAGTGGCACCTAATGCCCATAAATAGGGGTATGGGTACTCAAAATCAATGGCATGAGACCCCCTAAATCCGTTGACTTTTGATAAGGTTTTGGACATATTTTCCTAAGACAATAAAGACAATAAAGAAAATTGGTTATTAATTAGAATGACAAAATTTTGTAAAGGGACTAAAGTCACATAGGCAGGAGAAATTAAGTTTTCCAAATGTTATATTATGTTCCTGAGGTGACATTAGAGGAAAAATGCCCCCCCCCCCTCCCCTGCAAGTGTTTCTTAAGTCTAGAGTTTCCCTCTCTAGGAAGTGTGCCCCTCTCTCCATGGGCCCTTCCCTCCCTCATTTGACAAGTGGCAAGCATGGACATGGGGTCTCTTCTCACCCTTTTCCTATTTAAGGATGCTTCCCCTCCTCATTTGGGGTTACCATTTGCTACTCATTCATTCTTGCTTTCTCTCATGTACACCAACAAGGTTGTAGTCTAACGGGGTCCCGTGGTCGCTATTCAACCCACATTTCCTCGTGTGCTACCACACTTTGTGAGTCTAGACATATTCCCTGTACCTTAGCAATATATCGAGAATCCCCCTTCCTGCTAATAATCTAGATCATTACCACACTAATAAAACCAACCAAAAATTTACCTGCTCCCTTAATTATTCATCTAATAATCTAAAATTTACCAACCGAGACAGTGCATTACTTTCACTGAGACTACATTAGCAACCCATTTGCAAAGCACTCTTTTCATTATGGCATTGATTTATTCTATTATGTTTTGCATAAATTAATTTCGCGATGTGTCTTGAATATTGTGTATCTACTTGAATTAAGGGTTGCTAAAGTAAATCTTATTTGCAGTAATTGGTAATCTCTAATTTCATTCCATATTAAAACTCCTATAAAATCTGTGTTTCCAGCTTTCATAGTTAGAAACAGCCTTAGATTTATTTTCATTAGGGTCCACCCCCCTTGGCTTTGTTGTTTAATGAGAAGAAATATTTGGAGGAATTTGGGGTTCTTGACACTTGCATGAGGTAACATTGTGCATTTTTTAGTTTCTCTTTGCATTTGTGGATCTCAAGCAAATTGTTTTGCTTGAAAATTATATTGTAATATTTTTGTTACATATTATTTGAGTGTTTAACTTAGCATTTGAGAAGTTCACAAGTTTCTTGGTTGAATTAGTGATATCTCATTTCTTTGCTTTGATCTCTCACCCCTCTTGCATTTTGAAGCTTGATTTGTTGCAGGTTACCTAGGCTTGGAGAGTGGGATTCCCGAGTGGGGCACCCCATTGTTCAAACAACTTAGAAGAACGCAATTTACTTGCATTTAAGTTTTTAACTAATTGTTTTTGCTGCAGATTTTTGTTTTATTGCTCTCTAAATTATCATTTCCAATACTATTTGCATGCTAAGTTTTACTCAAAAGTTTGCTTAAATTTATGTGTGAAATTTTAAAGTGTTTTGAAGCATATTTTTGGTATATTTGGAGAATATTTGCTTGTCGTTTTTTGCAGGTTTTTCATTTTACAGAGGGAGGTTATGCCAAAATTCAGCCAAAAAGAGTGCAAAAAGCAATGTTGAAAAAGTCGGCCTCGGCAAAAAGTCAGCGAGGGTCCTGAATACAACTTCTCGGCAACATCAGCAAAAAAAGGGAAAAATCGACAAAAGTCGGCAAACATTAAAAAATAGAAAATACATGCATTTTTTTTAGAATTTTAAACATATATAGCAACAATAACATCATAAAAACATATTGGAAAATAAATATGAAAAAAGCACTGATATATATCATCATCATGTAGTCATGCCAAATATAAAACAATACATCAAAGTTGATATTGAAAGTCTGAAACATCATAGTTGTCCAATCAAGGACTCAAAAGTGTATAAAGTTTAAACAATACAAAATGACATCACATATATAAATGTATCTGAGGAAAACTAACATCTAGCTATCTAATATCAATGCCATGTTCCCCTTTTACGGGGATATATCATGGGTCTTTTGTCGGGCCTGCCCCTAGCACTAGAAGTAGTAGTAGAAGGCCCTGAACCTGCATCTAATACTCGATGTTGAGTGATGGATGGAGGGCTAGATGTATCAAGCGGTGCATAAGGTGGTGGCGATGCTAGCACATCACCCTCCATGGTGCCTCCAACCACCTCCTCCTCCTCCTCCTCTTCCTCCTCCTCCCCCTCCTCCTCTTGCCCCTCCTCTAGCCATGCAGGTGCCTCCTCCATGATAGGAGTCTCAATCTCCACCCTCCATTTAGATAATATATCAATATTGTCCAAGGAGATGGCATTTGCATCTGGTTCTTTCTGTATCTGTGCCATCCACAAGCGGAGGTTGTAATGAACATACACCAAGTCATTAAGACGTGTGAACTCCAATATGTAAGAGGGTAATAAAAAAAATTTAGAGACTAGAGGATCGTAGATTCATAAATTGCATTAAACATTTAAATGCAATTGCTTTGTTCAAATTCTAAGTTCTAAGTTTCTAACCTTCTGCGTCTCTTTGCATGTATTTTTTCAAATACACTCCAATTCCGCTATACAGGTTTGGCTAAGGATTCTGATGGAAAATTTCCGTAAATTTGGTGTCCTCACACCATAGGTTCGCCACCAAGTGGCTACATGTCACCAAACAAGAAATAAATATAAATAAATCATAATTCATCTTTCAAATAAAGGTGAAAACTTAAAACGGTCTAATAAGTTACATTAGAGGAATTTTGAGGTCTAAAATGGGCCTCCTAAGGAAAATAATAAAATAATAGTAAAAATAATAAAATAATATTTATTAATTTTGGAGGAAAAAAGAAAAAAACTACTTTTTGTGTTCGAATTTTCAACATTTCTCCCTGTGTTTTTACTCAAATCTTGATCCGAAGAGCTCGTTGGATGTGGAATTTGATTCCGCATCCAATGAGTACCCACACTACATACTTTTGATGGACTGTGCTACACCAAAAACAAGAAATACCTGAAAAAATGTGATGATGATGATGATGTCATCATCACATTTTTTCAGGTATTTCTTGTTTTTGGGGTAGCGAGGTCCATCAAAAGTATGCAGTGTGGGTATTCATTGGATGTGAAATCAAATTCCACATCCAATGAGCGCTCCTGATTGAAATTTGAGTAAAAACACAGGGAGATATGTCGAAAATACGAACAAAAAAAGTAGTTTTTTTTATGACGAATATGTCAATTCAACCATTATGGTTGACTCATTTTATTGGAATTCTATTGGTTCTTTAATTCCAACTCACAAAAACTTATTATTGGCGCGTTTTCTTATAAGGCCCATTTTAGACCCCAAATTTCCTCTAATGATAACTTACCTGGCATGAATTCGGTCATGTCACGAATAGCATCAGCAAAGCTAAATACTCCAGTACCATCCCAATACACCTCTATCTCGCGATTGACTGCATTGCGAGTGTCATAATCAAATATCATCCTCTGAATACAAGTAAGAAGCCCCTCCAAAACCTCACCATCAAAATCAAAATTGCATTTGTAGGCAAATGCGGGGTTGAGGAAGAGTCCTGCTGCATGAATGGGTCGATGAAGCATCCTAGTCCATCGAGTATCAATCAACTCACATAACAACATGTGCATGTCATGCCCTGGGGTACCCTTTCCCACATAGAAATTCTGAATGGTCTTTTTGGCCCTATCCACGGCCTCATATAAATAGCCCATTGCGGGCTTATCACCATCAACAAGCCGTAGAACTCTCACTAAAGGTTCACTAACCGAGCACACTTCCTCCATTTCTTCCCAGAAGGCATCAGTGTACACCAGCTTGGCAATGGTTTTCCCATCCTCTCTCCTGCTGTAAGCACAATCACGCCACTCATCACAAACATTTGCTTCAACTCAAACTGAAATTGAAGCAAAGACTAAAGAGTAATAAATGTGGTGGAAAAACGCGTGATTGCAGGATGCTTCAACTCCTTGTTTTTAGTGTGCCTCCTCATGAGACTAAGAACAAAACCATGGTTGTAAATGAACTTAAGGATGGCACTAGCTTGATCAATCACCACCTTGATAAAGGGAATTTTCCCCATATCCTCCAACATCAAATCAATGCAATGAGCTGCGCATGGAGTCCAAAACAAAGAGGGGTACCTATCCATAAGCATCCTGCTAGCAGCCACATAATTAGCTGCATTATCTGTAATAACTTAACATTGTGCGCCCCAATATCTTGGATGAACCCATCCATCAACTCGCATAAAAGTGCCACATCTTTTACATGGGCCGATGCATCAATTGATTTTACAAACACGGTACCTCTAGGACAATGTACCAAGAAGTTGATAAGGCTTCTACCCTTACCGTCTGTCCACCCATCTGACATGATTGTGCATCTAGTGCTCTCCCATGACTGCCTGAACTCTACCAACCTAGCACCGATGTCCATCTTTTCTGCTTGAAGGATTGGGCCCCGCAACTCCTCAAAGGTGGAAATTTTATAACATGGGCCAACTACTACAATGGCATCACACATTAGCTGCCAAAATGGATTGTTTTTAACAATGCTGAGAGGTATGTGACTCTAGTAAAGACACCTTCCCATTACCCTGTCCGCTTCTAACTTTTCCGATTTCTTTATAACTGACTTGATAGAAGGTTGTGAGCCTGGTCCAACATAATGGGATGCGAGCCCCGCCCTCACAAGAGGTGAAGCTGTGGAACCCCTCCCACTACCCTCACCGATAGTGGTAGATAGAGATGCACCTAAGCTTCTTGCTTGGACAAAAGCTGCAAGCTCAGCTCTGTTTGCAGCGATTTCATCCTTCTTTCTCATTTTTTCATGGATGGCGTCATGGGCAGATCTCATGATTTCTGGGATCACTGCAATACAAAGGCCAACATCATGGCTAGGTAGTTTGGCTAGATGGTATTTCAACCTGTTAACCCCTCCCGACATGTGATGCCCACATAATTTGCAAGTCAAATTTTGCCTATTGTTGCCATCCTCGGGCTCACCATACTGCCAAAATGGGTCCAATATCTTTGGATTTTTTGCAATTGGAATGCTTCAACTCAAATGCAACCCTAAGGCACAAAAACAAAAAAAATTACATTAAACTCCATTGGAAAATAATAGCAACATTCTAGCTTAAAAAATCAGACCTTTAAATTTAGATTTTAAGCCATGAAAGATAAGAAGAAGAGGGTGGCTAAGAAGTAAAAAAACAAGCATGTTATTTTCTATTATAATTTTTTTAAACCCCCATTTACATTGGGACTGTTTTTCATTTTTTGGGCCATGGAAATCAATGGCAAAATAGTAAAAACAAATTGCAAAGAAATAGGCAAGAAATAGGCAAAGAAATAGTAAAAAAAATATGCAAAAAATCTTTCAAACAGTCCATGGAAAAGATAGAAAAACAATGGGATAAAATGCACATACCTTGAACACTTGCTCCACAAAAATCCTTGGTTGAGATGCTAAATGGTGTTTGAAAGCCTCCAAAAGTGTTGGTGGTCTCCTCAAGCCCTTCTCCTCCAATTCCAACAAGCTCATTTGCCAAATGACATAAAAAAAATCGGTTTTTTCCTTTACTAGGCCATGGATTGCCTGCCTGGGCGAATGTTTACATCGACTCGCACTTTTTACCAAAAAGTCGCGCTTCGGCGATTTTTTAAAAAATTGTGATTTTGTCTCGCCGAAAAATCGGCTAGGAGAAAAAATCGCGACTTTTACGATTGCTTGCGATTTTTCGGCGAGGTTTTCAAGGCTGGCAGAAAGTATCAAGTCAAAACCACTTCAAACCCCCTTTCCAAAGGTTCATAAAACAACTTATTTTCTTCGTCTTTCAATGCCACTTCACCCTTGCATTGTAATAGACCCAAGAGACTCTCTTGGGTCCAATCTTTTTTTTTCTTTTCAAGTAAAATTATGGTTTGCTTTAAGTTTCTAAGCCATCCATTACAGACAAAGGAGGTTGGGCTTGCCCACCCTTGCATTGCAAGTGAAGAGAGGCTAGATTTAGTCACTTAGTTTTATTTTCAGTATTCCATTTACTTTCATTGTTTTCCCTATCTCTTCTTTAGGAAGAGAGTTGTGTGGTTAGATTAGCATTTTTTTCCTTGAATTTTGCCATCCATTGCTTGCAAATGAAGTTGGGCCTGCCCACCCTTGCATACCAATTGAAGAAGGGATAGAATTATTTGTTTCCATTTCTGCAAGTTTATTTTTGCCCCACCCTTTCCATTCGGAAAGTGGGTTGAATGGCTAGTGCTAGTTAGTTTCTTGCTTTAGTTTTGCTATTGCCCACACCTTGCAACTGAAGTGGCTCTGCCATCCTTGCAAAATTGTGATGGCTACTTCATTTTGATCAAGGTTCAAGTTATTTCATTTATTCAAGGTTAATAAACTTTCATCAATCTTTGCCTTGTGTTCACTCCCCTTGTCGATTGATCCGACCCTGGGTGACAAGAAAGGGCACATATTTGTGTTGATTAGATTAATAGACACTCAACATTTATCACAACTAGATACTGAGAAAAGAAAGGTTGACATGTGGAACTAGAGGAGTAGAGGCTGTTGGGAGCCTCGTGGCACTTAGGCACTCCTGTTGCGCACCCGACAATTTTTTAGATTTACTTGTGGAGCTAGAAGGGAACCTTTGTGTTCTCTTCTTGAGCACCCAACAATTTCTCTCAAAATTGAAAGAGATAAGTGTTTGGGGTAGACCCATTAGTTAGGTTGTACTTTTATCATTTCACATATTAACTCCACTAAGTTCAAGTGAGACTTGAAAAATAACTAAAATTTACAGGACCATTTGCAAAATGCAACAATCTCTTGTTTAATTCCCACTTTACTTCCAAAGCATTGCAATTTAAAGTTCTTTATTTTTCCAGAACACTTCATTTCAAATTCCAAATTTACAAGTCAATTTATATTGCAAGCAAATTCCTTTCATTGTTTATTTATTTCACAAAAGGTTCATTATAGCAATGTGAATGTGAAAATTGGATATTGTTGGAATATGAATTAATATCTATTTTAATTTTATAGAGTGTGACGCCATAGCCCATATAGAGTAGGAACTGGTTTTGTGAATAATTATTTCTTTCTTGAAATTGTCTTTCGTTTAATTTCAAATCAAGGTTTGCCTGTGATTGAGAATTGTTGCATATTTGCATGATTGCTTGTCATTGAACTAAAGTAAACCTTAATAAATTTTAACTCCTAATTAATACCTTTAAGAAACTTAGTAAGTAGGAACTACCCCCTTGACCTTTGTCAGTTGAATCTAAACAGAGGAGTTAGGGATCGAGGTGACAGTGGGTTCTAAACTCATAGTTGTCACTCAAGAACACACCTAGCGGTTGGGAGACTTTTTTGCGGTAAATTGTGTTTTAGGCAGCAACACACTTGTAACAAAGCTAATAGTAATTTTTTTTTATCTAACTTTACTTTGGTAAAATATTACCCTATTAGGAGTTATATATATATATATATATACTACCTCACGAATTGGTCAAGGTCATAATATAATTTTAATGTTATAATTGCGAATTGTTAAACTAACCCATATGGTCGTGTGAGGAGGCATGGTTGAAGGCTTACTTAGCTCTTCGAGCTAATTCCATTGTATTTTATCCACAGGTTCAACCCCTTATATGCAAGGTTGTATTGTCAACGAACTATAACTTTCGACGGGGGAACAATTACACCGGTCACTTCGTTGACATTAAAGGTTGTACTCCTCTCAGCTACGTGGAAGGTTCAATTCAGTCGCCATACTGCTCTACAACTGGGTTCCACTTTCCTGTCTCTTGGAGAGTGCAACTTGGCTCTTTTCTCTAGTGTAGGGTTTCAGTTTATCATTTCGCAAGCTAAGACTGTTTTGCAGAGCCTTCGTAGCGTAATGAGGATAGCTACAGTTTGACATTTCGCTTGCGAATCTCATTTTACAGCTTCATGGCACAAAGAGGATCCAGTTAAGGGGTAAAGGTCATTTTTCCACAGTTACAGAGATGTGTATTAAGATTTCGCAGGAGTGGTGTGGTGAAGTAACTTCTCTCAGCGTAAGCTTGGTGCTGCTCTATGACTGTTTGTTGAGGGTTAAGAGTGAAATTAGGGTGTTGTTGTTTTTGAGAAGTGAGGTTATTCCCTCAAGCCTAGTGGTGAGGCACTCGCCTTGGTTTTATGGCAACTTCGACTCTACATGGTCAACTTGGAAGGTAAACCCCACTTCAATCTCTTTGTAATAGTTTACTTAAATGCATAATTCTCTGGTTTTACTGATTGTTAACCTTTTATTGCAGGTAACGTTGGCTTCAGTTGAATGGTCACAAGACCCCCACAACTTAATCCTATCGTGGTAAGCCTTCTTTCTTGGATCCTTTCATGGTTGTATGGGGAGATTTAAGTAAGGAATGTTGGTTTCTTCAACAAGGAACTCTCTAGTTTTTGGTTTCGATGGATTCCTACGTGCGCAAGTTGGTAAAGAGTGTGTTATAGGTTTAAACTATACTTTTGTTTATATTTTAAAAGAGAATAGCTTAAGGCTGTTAACACGGTTAGTTAATGGTACTCTGGTCATTATTTTAAAAGCATCGCAACGTTGTTATTTTCTTTTAGCTACTAAAGATTCTATTGGAGAAGGTAAATGACTATTTAGTTTTGATTATTGTGTGCAGGAAAAGTATTTACCAAAATATGCCAAAGGTTTACAAGGATATAACTGTAGGAATACCTTGGTCGTGTTAAAGTTAGTGCAGCTGCGAGACCCATTCTCAGAGAGGATGGTACCCTAATCAGTTGACTAGGGCAGAGTAAGACCCTAAAAGGTACCCTAGGGCCCCCAGTAGTCTCCTGGGGTTCTTGGTCTGGGACCAAGCAGGTTGATGCCATGGCAAAGCCCCTAGCATGTGGCTAGGGCCCCTATGTGCCTCTAGGTTATTCTAGTCTGGGACCAAGGACGCAATGTCCAAGTAGATCCTACAGATAGAGGCAGAGACATATTCTAGTCTAGGACTAGGGACGCAATGTCCAAGTAAGTCCTGCATGTAGTTGATCAACTTTCATTCTGGGACTGAAACTCAATTTAGTACTGAGGACCATTCTCCGGGAGAATGGAGGACCAGGGTCCAGGGGTTGATCAACATGATTCAGTGTGAGACCGAAACTCAGCCTAGGGCTAAAAGCCATTCTTTAAGAATGGAAGATAATGATGTCTCCCCTCCCAATCGGTTATCGCTAGGTTGCTTCTCAAGGGACTGGCCACCCCTTGACGATGTCCCTAGCACCTAACCCTTAGGAGCAGTGTTGAGGATTGTACCATTCGTTCGGAATCCGGATCTTTCCCTTATACACTGAATACAAAATATATAAAACAATGTACCTTGAGAGAGAGAAAAGATCAAAGTCTTTGGTCTTGTTGGTCCTATAAATGAATGCTTGTCCACCCATACAGTTCACCTTGATCTTGTGGTTGTGTGGGTTGGGGTCCCCTGTGTTGACTCATGGTCCTATTCTTACTCAGTCCTAGCACTCTTATTTTGTGTGTACCCTTGTCCTGTCGTATGGGTCCTTTTGGTACACCAACCTAAGTTATTCCTATTTTTGGACCATTTACTTTTTGACTTTATTATAAAATCATTAAAATGTTTAACTTATGATTTTATTAAAGGACCATTGGACTTTTACTTTATGATTTTATAAAACCATTAAACTTACTTTATGGTTTTATTTTATTTTTAATTGGACCTTTGTTACCTATCCTAACCTTATAAAAAGATACATTATATTTCCTTATTATCAACGTGTGTGAATTTATCTCACTTACGTATCTTCTCCGCGAATGTTTTCATGTTGCTGCTTAAGGTGATTAAAACTATCCCGTGTGGCTTTTTGTCCACATATCTTACCTCTGCCTGTTTCACAGGACTGGGTCCGATCTTCCTGAGTTTTCTTTTGTCTATTGCTTCATCTGATCTGCGTGATCTCCACCTGCGTGGACTACCTTACCTATGTTGTGGTTTGTGACTCCACTGCCCGCGTGGATAATTCTCCAGCGTGTCCTCTACTACTGGTTGCGACTCCACTACCTTACCTCTACTGCTCCGCACACTCTATCTGCTCCACGGGACAGGGTTTGCTCTGCGTGGATAAGTTATCTGTTGCTCTGCCTGCTCTGTCTGCAACATGGGATAGGGTTTGCTCCACGTGGATATTCTCCAGCGTGTCTTACCTCTGCTGCTGACTGCAACTCCATCATGATTGCTGCAGCTGACTTATCTCGCGTGTTCTCTACTGCTCTCGTGGATCTCTTCTCGTGTGGCTAACCTCTGACTACTCCTGACCCGCATGACCCTTCTGCGCGTGATTTCTACTAGAACTATCCCGTGCTACCTACCGTGTTTCCCTTGTCTGCGTAGTCTTTCACTGCACCAGCATGGTTGATTCTTGATCTTTCTGGATCCTACACTGTGACAATCCTACAACCCTTCACCGAGTGATCATGTGCCTTGTTTTTACTCTCCGTGTAATCGTGTGCCTATAAGTGTTGACTGGGGTCTTACTCCACCTTAACCGTGAGCCTATTATTCTAGTGTGGACTGTGGATCTTTCCCAGCGTTACTGTAAGTTTCACTTTATGTGTAAACTGTAGACTTTCCAACTTGCCTGTGAAAGCATGACTGCGTAAGGTATGACTGTGTGTCTCTGCACTATATGACTACATCCTTACTCAGCATGATTATGTGATTTTCGTCAGCATAGGATCTCTTTCTCAAGGTACGTAAATTGTTTACCTAGTTGACTTGTCCCTTCGGTGACAAGATCAAATAAAAAATATCTAAGTATAAGGTTGATTCAAATAATGGATAAGATTCTTTAGTACTGTTAACTTCCTTACTTATGTTTTTACTGTACATGGCATTTGAGATTTAGTTTACTATACATAGCATTTGATGATTCTCGAGGACCAACTTTAATGCAGTGATGTAATATCTCAAATCCCCATATTTTCTATTTCTATGCAAATATGCTGATACAACCGGGCATGCAAACTGTGATGGAAAAATCCCTATTTTATAGCAAAAATTAGGGTTAGGGTTTGTGAGATAGAATGAACACTTACCATTGATAAGCCGGCTAGACTGCTCCTGAGAGAGTATGCAAGTATCAAGAACTGAATCGAAGATGGACTGATATCTTCTGCTTTCGGTGAAACCCCAGCAGCAAGAACCCAGGTCAGATAAGGGTGACGTTTTCAGTGAAGGAGGTGTCCGATGAAGTTGTCGATTTGCAAGACTGATAGCCTTCCCGTGTCGGAGAGAATGCCTGGTACATGCGGAGTTTCTGAGGTCTCTAGGCAGGCTAGTGAATTGTTCCAGAGAGACAGCTGCTCACGCCCCCCTGATCCCGAAATAGCCGATAATTGCTCCGGATGAGCACGGTCGGATCTGATAATCACCGGGTACTGGACTAAGATGTCGATGATGAGAATGGTGCCTGAGGTTCGAAGTAAAACTAAGATCTGAAGACCCAGCGACTGATTAGGGCTTTCTGGCTGAAAACCCCCCTTACGGCTGCACACGTGTCCCTGCAACAATCTATACCGTATACTGGATAACTATGAATGAATGTAAGAGCAAATGGTGAACCTGTATGGCTTACCCTAAATGAGACTAGGGCGGATGTTTCACTGCCGAAACCCTGCTAGCTGAAGACTCCATCTCCAACCCCAATTGCTGTGCTGCTATCCAAGAGCTCCCAAAATAATAATCATCAAAAGTGAAGTCTCCTTTCACTTTGTCCTCCTTTAATAACTTTCAACTGCGAAAACCTTGATCTTTGACCTAATTAGGTCACTTTATCTTCTAATTTGCAGTTGACTTGCATGCATGCGTATGGAGACTTAAATGAGTGCATGCATCATTAAATAATGCTTGGATGGCATGCACAAAGGTGGCCTTTGGCCTCGGTGGCCCTTCTTGACCTAATGATGATGCCCTAGATTTCCTATGGATGGCATCAGAGGATTCCCTAACTGTCAGTAACCGCTCGGACCCACAGGAATCACATAGGTTAGCGGTTTTTGGCCTCAAGGCCTAATCGAAAGAGGACATTACAGTCCTCCCAGCTTGAGATTGCTTGTTCTCAAGCAACTTCAGACTGGGATGCTGCAATACCTGTTCACCTTCCCAGGTGGCATCCTCTGGCGGTAGTTCTTTCCACTGAACCAAGTACTCTCTGATTACCCTGTTCCTAAGCTTCCTTTCTCTAGTTTGTATGATCCATTCGGGAATCAATATCAGCAGTCCTTCATCATCCAAAGGAGGTAATTCTATAGATGGAGCAATGTGTTGCCCAAGGGTCTTCTTCAGGTTAGATACATGGAACACATTGTGAATTTTACTTTCTTGTGGAAGTTCTAGTTCATACGCCACCTCTCCCACCTTCATGATTATTCTGTATGGTCCATAGAAGCAAGGTTTTAACTTCTCTGCTCCTTTCTTCTTAAGTGAACACTGTCTGTAAGGTTGGAGCCTTAAGTATACCAAATCCCCTACCTCAAAGCTCCGCTCAATCCTGTGTTTGTCGACATACAACTTCTGTTGATTCTGGGCTATTTGTAAATTTTCCTTCAATATTTTTAGAATGTCTTGACTATCCTGTATCCAATCCTCAACCTTAGGAGCCCTACTATCTCCAAATGCCAAATCTGCATAGTCCAAGGCCTCGTAACCATATAATGCCTTAAAAGGAGTCATCCTAATAGACATGTGATAGGTAGTATTGTAGCAATACTCCCCTAGGTGTAGCCATTTGATCCAGGTTCGCTGCTGCCCTGCTACATAGTTCCTTAAATATCCTTCGATCCACTTGTTGACTATTTCTGTTTGTCCATCACTCTGGGGATGATAACTCGTACTGGTAGCCAGTTCGGTCCCCACCAATCTGAATAGTTCCTGCCAGAAGGCACCTGTGAATCTGCTATCCCGATCACTGACAATGGTCTTAGGTAACCCGTGTAACCTGAAGACCTCCCTGAAGAATAACTCGGCTACTTGAGTTGTCGAGTAGTCTGATGATATCAAAAAGAAATGTGCAAACTTGGTCAGTATGTCCACTACTACATATAAACAATCTTGTCCTTGGACTTTGGGCAATCCTGTAATAAAGTCCATGGAGATGCTTTCCCACTTCTGTTCTGGAATCGATAGTGGCTGGAGTAACCCTGCTGGATGGGTGTTCTCAATCTTGTTCTACTGACAGATGCTACATTCCCGTACATGCTGCATAATTTCCCCCATGAGGCCCTTCCATGAGAACCTCTCTCGGATCTACCTGTAGGTCTTTAAGAAATCTTGATGCCCTGATAAAGGAGAATCATGTGCTGCCTGAATCATCTTTTTCCTCAATGTGCATTCTGGGACGAGGAATATCCTGTTTTTGTAATAGATGATGTCATCAACAATCCTGTACCTGTCATCCTGAATTTGCCCATCCAATAATTCACAAGCAAATTTATTTTTGGAGTATTCTATTAAGAGAAGTGCCCTACAATCTGTGGATATACTACTAAGAGATAATGAGGTGAGATGCCTGGATAATGCATCAGCTACTACATTATTCTTACCTTTTACATACTCGATCTTGAAATCATAGGCTTGTACTTTGCTGACCCATTTCTGCTGTCGCTCATTCAGTTCCTTCTGCTCCAGGAAATACTTGAGGTTGTTATGATCGGTTTTTATTTTGAACTTACTGTCTGAATTTTGTGAGAGCATGTAAGATGGCTAGCATCTCTTTGTCATATATGGAGTAATGGCGCTCGTAGTTCTTCAGTTTACGGCTCTCAAATGCAATAGGGTGATGGTTTTGCATCAACACTGCTCCTAACACTTCCCCTGAGGCATCACATTCTACTACAGAGGGTTGTGAGAAGTCTGGTAATGCTAAAACTGGACAGGAACTCATAATAACCTTCATCTCCTCGAAAGTTTTCTGTGCTAAGTCTGTCCAAGTGAACGCTCCCTTCTTTGTGAGATCTGTGAGGGGTGCTGCAAATTGGGAGAATCCCTTAACGTACCGTCGGTAATAAGTGCACAGACCCAAGAAACCTCTCAATTCTGTAACTGTTTTTGGCGCAGGTCAATCTCTAATAGCTCGGATTTTCTCCATATCAACCTGTACTCCTTCTGCATTGATTATGGGTCCTAAGTACAGCATTTCCTTCATGCCAAACTCACACTTGGACATTTTCGCATCAAGCGAATGTTCTTCTAAAATACTCAGTACTTCGTTTAGGTGTTTCAGATGCTCTTCCCATGTTTTGCTATAAATCAGGATGTCATCAAAGAATACTAGCAAAAACTTACGTAGCTGTGCTCTGAAGGTGTGGTTCATGCATGACTGAAAAGTGGCTGGGGCATTGGTAAGTCCAAAGGGCATGACCAAAAACTCATAGTGACCATAGTGACAACGAAAAGCTATTTTGGAGATGTCTTGGTCCTTTACCCTGATCTGACGGTATCCCGAGCGAAGATCAATCTTGGAGAAGTATTTAGCTCCCCGAAGCTCATCCATGAGTTCATCAATTCTGGAAATGGGACACCTATTCTTAATGGTCTTTTTGTTGAGTGCTCGATAATCGATGCACATTCGCAGTGCACCATCCTTCTTTTTTACCAATACTACTGAGGATGCGAAGGGGCTAGAATTGGGCCGAATATATCCAAGCTCCAATAATTCTTTGATTGTTTTCTCAATCTCATCCTTGTATCTTTTGGGATGCCTGTAAGGAGTGGTGATGACTGCTTGTGTCCCCTCCTTTAGCTCGATGATGTGTTCAAAACCTCGGTCTGGCGGTCTACCTGATGGAAGGTCCCCAAAAACCTTCTCATGTTTCTGTAGCAAGGTTTGAATGTCACTTGAGTGTTGTGTGCTGGTCTCTGGGGGTTTCCTAAAGGTGACCAAACATTCTCCAGCCCATTCTATATCATCCTGTCAGAGTACTGCCTCCATTCTCTGTGACGAAACCGGTTTTGGGGGATAAGGGTTCATGCCCCTCAAAACTACCCGTTTGCCGTCTGGCCCCTGGAATTCCATTTCCATTGCCCTGTGTTCTATAGTGTATTTCCCTATAAAATAAAGCCACTGAACACCCAATACTACATGAGTGTCCGATACATCCACTACGTAGAAGGAATCTGTCATCTAATAGTTACCTAAGGTGACATTCAATTTTGGAACCCAATAGTTGCACTCCATGCTGGAGTTCCCGGCTACTGTTACAGTGAATCTTTCTAACTTCTTGGTCTGAATACCTCTCTTGGCTACCCAAGCGGAGTCAATGAAATTGTGGGTTGTTCCCCCCTCAATCAATACTCCTACTCTGTGACCCTGTACTACTCCCCTAACCCTGAGAGTATGGAATCTTGGTACTCCAGATAATGTAGCAATGACTCCATCTGGTGTATCACCCTGGTGTGATTCCTCCTTAGCTGCCCGTAGTTTTGTGGCTTCTTGCTCATAGTCATCCTCATCACTGTCCGAATATACCTCAATGTAGTGAGCCTTCGCCTTCCCTGCGCACCTGTGTCCTGGTACCCATGGTTTCTGACAAGTGAAGCATAGTTTCTTCCTTCTCAAATCTTTCCTAGTGTCCTTGTCTAACCATGTTTTCTTGGGAACATCCTGCTGGAAAGGTTTCTTGTCCTTGCCCCTAACAGGAAAATTGGTTTTCAACGAGAACTTGTTTTTGGGGACTGAATCCTGAAGATCTCTGGCTCTGCTAATGGCATCCTGCAGAGTGAGGGGTTTGTAGGCTTTCACCCATCCCCGTAGTGGCTCTGTGAGGGCCTCGGTGAATAACATAGTCAACCTGCTCTCTGACACATTTGTTACCATGACTGCTATCCTCTGAAATTCTGAGATGAAGGCTTCTGCACTACCGGTCTGTTTGAGTTGAGCCAACTCCCTGAAATGTATCTGTGGATCCTTCCTGTCAAACCTCTCTATGAGCTTCTGAGTGAACTCACCGGAGGAGTGTATGGTGTTGTGACCCAACGTTACCAATCCGTGGTACAACCACTCATGAGCTTCTCCATCCAGGTGAAGTGTAGCCAATTTAATGGCAATTGTCTCTATCATGGGATTGAGTTGGAAATAGGTATCCAACTTTTGAACCCATATCCTCGCTGATCCTCCGCGAGACCCATCAAAGTTCGGGATGGTCAACCTGCCCAAGGTCTTCTGCAACTCATAGTTGTGATTGAAACCCTTGTTGAAATTCCCAGGCCTGTTCCTACTTTTCATGTTGCAGAAATCTGAAAAAGACATGGCAGCGTGAAACTCATCCCCTGAGTCTCTATACTCCTGTAAATAAGCCCTAAAAGGCTCGCTAGTTTCTACCTGCATGACCGGACCACCTACTGTATCTGCCAAGAAGTGAGGCATCGTAGGCCTGTTGGAAGGTTTGCTATATATGTGCGGAGTATTCTGCATATTAGTGTACGCAACCTTTCCACTGCTGCTTGTAGATCCCCGATCTACCGGTGAGGGAGGTGTACTGTTGATCCCTATTTCCGGTTTCGCCGATAATTTGTTGATTGCATTGAGCACATCTTTCTGCCCTTTGGCTAATTCTTGTAATGCAGAGACTAAGTTGCGAAACTCCATCCTATCCTCCTCTTCTCCCGTTCCTTTTCCCCTATCCGAGTGTATACCTGTTTGTTCCATGTCTGAATTGGTATCTTCTAGTTGGATATCCTCAAATTCCCCTATGTATCTACTCTTTCTCCTCCTATAGGTTACAAAAGAGTCACCTTCTGTATTCATCTATGTTTCATTTCTTAAGCCCACAGTTGGCCAAGAAGATAGCTCTGATATCACTGTAATATCCCGAATCCCGATATTTTCTATTTTATGCAAATATGCTGATACAACCAGGCATGCAAACTGCCATGCAAAAATCCCTATTTTATAGCAAAAATTAGGGTTAGGGTTTGTGAGATAGAATGAACACTTACCACTGATAAGCCGGCTAGACTGCTCCTGAGAGAATATGCAAGCATCAAGAACTGAATCGGAGATGGACTAATATCTTCTGCTTCCGGTGAAACCCCAGCAGCAAGAACCTAGAACAAATAAGGGTGACGTTTTCAATGAAGGAGGTGTCCGATGAAGTTGCCGATTTGCAGGACTGATAGCCTTCCCGTGCTAGAGAGAATGCCTGGTACATGCAGAGTTTCTGAGGTCTCTAAGCAGGCTAGCGAATTGTTCCAGAGAGACAACTGCTCACGCCCCCTGATCCTGAAATAGCCGATAACTGCTCCAGATGAGCACGATCGGATCTAATAATCACCGGGTACCGGAGTAAGATGCCAATGATGAGAATGGTGCCCGAGTTTCAAAGTAAAACTAAGATCTGAAGACCCAGCGACTGATTAGGGCTTTCTGGCTGAAAACCCCCCTTACGGCTGCACACGTGTCCCTGCAACAATCTATACCGTATACTGGATAACTATGAATGAATGTAAGAGCAAATGGTGAACTTGTATGGCTTACTTTGAATGAGACTAGGGCAGATGTTTCACTGCCGAAACCCCGCTAGCTGAAGATTCCGTCTCCAACCCCAACTGCTGTGCTGCTATCCAAGAGCTCCCAAAATAATAATCATCAAAAGTGAAGTCTCCTTTCGCTTTATCCTCCTTTTATAACTTTCAACTACGAAAACCCTAATCTTTTGACCTAATTAGGTCACTTTATCTTCTAATTTGCAGTTGGCTTGCATGCATGCGTATGGAGACTTAAATGAGTGCATGCATCATTAAATAATGCTTAGATGGCATGCACGAAGGTGGCCTTTGGCCCCGGTGGCCCTTCTTGACCTAATGATGATGCCCTAGATTTTCTATGGATGGCATCAGTCCTTAGATGATCCCCTAACTGTCAGTAACCACTCAAACCCATAGGAATCACATAGGTTAGCGGTTTTTGGCCTCACGGCCTAATCGAAAGAGGACATTACAAATGACTAAATGGAGCGTTAAGTTGAAATAGATAAAAATTATGTTATTTTTGTTTTATTACAGTTTAAATTTTATTATGCAGCGATATTGTCAATCTGAGTTTATATGTTCATGCATTAAAGTTTACTACTAGTTAAAACTCATCTAACCTTTAAATTTCAACAGGTCATACCTATTAAATATTCACTGTAATGGCAATGGATAATATAGAGAATGAATCTAGGTTTTGTATTTATAATTGGTCTGTAATTTAATTCAGTGTTTCTATCTTCTTTCCTCAATCAGTTATTAATAGTCTGGGAAGATTTTTTTTAGTCTGAATTATAGTTTGTTTCTTAAAAGGAACTAAAGGTTGATATTAGTTATCCGATTTAGTTTTATCATGGTTTTCCCAATTTAGGGTGTTTTGCATAATTTATTTTATATACAAAACTGTATATGGTTGCTTAATAAATACTAACAAAGACTGGAAGCGTAAATACCTACTGTATTATTTCGATGAACAAAAAACCCTAAATTTTAAATAACCAAGATTCATCATTTCCTGCCTGTGCTCAATGATGAGTACTACAGTGGTTATAATTACAACTGTATTAATTAAAATTTGAAATAAGAATTAACCTTTCTCAGAAAATCATTAGCACATAGTATTTGAAATAAAATATTGTACAGCCATTATTGAATACTTTTTCAACATTCCTAACCTTTAATGATGCTTTCTCATCTATAATAAACAAACGCACTACAATCCATCATTCTGTAATATACTAGGGTTAGGTAAAATGAACATATCTGAATGTCTTTCGAAAACAAAAATGGGGCAGCCACGCTCCTCCCGGCCTTAGGAACCTCGAAATTTGTTTCAATCTGCAAGTTTTCCACCCCCTTGCCCAGAACCACAGTTTGTGTTTTTCACTTCCTCAGTTTATCAAGTTGCCACCAGGCATTAGTCAAAGTCAGTTACTTACAGAACCTAGCACACTCCTAGGTGCTCACTGGCGGTTCTTATTTCAGAGCCTAACACTTTACAAGTGTTCTCTGGCAGCTCTGTGCTATTTTCAATAGCCTAGTTTAGAGCCTGCACCTTTTTAGTGCTCTCTAGAAGCTCTATTCTCATCCCTCTCTTGTTCTGCATGCATTTCCACTTTTGCCTAGGGCTTAATAGCTAGTAACTGCCCCCCCCCTAAAACTGGCCACTTGTCTTCTTAAAGATAACTGAGTATTCAGTTACTAACACAAACTTAGGTTCTGTCAATTAATTGCATAGCTGCCCAACTTCCGTTTCCAAAATTCATAATTTTATTTTAAAAATAATGTTTTTATAACATCTATCAGTTATCACAAAGCAAGACTTAAACACAATTACTTTCAATGTTACAAGAGACTTTGTATTGTTTTATGATTGGGAATCCTTTTTCAGGATATATGCAGTGCCCAAAGGCATCTGAGCATAGAAAAATCTAACTTTGTTTAGAAATAAATAAAAGTACAAAAAAATTTCATGGAAAAAAAAGCCTATTTGCTGTTCATCATAAGCATTTCACTGTATATATCCGATCAGGTTTTATTCGATAATCCAAATATGTTTGCGGATATCGTTGTAACCTCAGAAACTTTATTGAGTATAAAATCTTCACACATGAAAACCTTGATAGTAGATACTAGATACTACCAATTTGAGGCAGTTGCTGTCAAATAACTCATTTGGATTTTATCATTGAAGATGTAATTGGAAAAGCTTTAGACATTTTCTGTCATGGTTAAAGCACTAATTTATCATTTAATAACTTGCGGAAACATTAAAAAACTGCATAGCGATACACAGAAAAATGTGTCAAATCCTGCCGTTACTCATTCACAGATTATAGACCTAGAAGGGTGAATAAATTGTCTCGTTTATGAATGTCAATTACAAAAATAAAAATCTAAACTCAGATATACATCATATGTACAAGATAATGTTAAGAGAGAAGACAGACAGATGAAATGCTTACCCAAGACCATTCTTTGACCAGCTAGATTCAAAAACTCCCCTTGCTGTTGTAAAAGCTTGCTCCACCATCCCTTCATGTATCATAGTAGCAGCAACTCCATAGGTTACACCTGTCCATATCTCCCTTGATTGCATTGCTGACATATCGATTTTCCCATCTGGTTGCATTCCATTAACTGCACCTAGCTTTCCATTATTTACCTTCATCACATTGAATTGATAAACCTTTTCAAGTGCACTCTGAGCTTTCTCATCGTCAACAATTGGTGCCAGACCTGAAGCACGTGCATACCACTGTCCAGCCAATTGATCTGCCTGAATGGAAGTGCTGCCACTACTGTTACTGCTATCATAGTTGAAGTATGAGCCATTCCACAGCTTCTCATACACAGTTTTTGCCTTCTGAAATTTAACTCGAAAATGTTTTCCAGAAGTTTTATCACCAACTTCATCTGCCATGGCCGCAGCTGCCTGAAGGGCTGCCAACCATAGCCCACCAGAATAGGCACTGACACCTGAAACAGACCATGCATCATATGTTTGATCTGGGAAACCTTCGTTTTCTATCATTCCATCTTTATCTTTGTCAAACTGATCCATGTAAGCCATGGCCATATAAACAGAGGGCCAAACAGCATGGGCAAATGATTTGTCACCAGTTGCAACCATGTCTCTGTAAACCTGTAGAACGAATTTGGGGTTGAGATCCTTCCATCTACTAGAATCATGGATATTGTAAGCATTCAACTCACACCAGGGGTCATTAAGTCCAAGATCGTGTGGAACTGCACCTAAAACCTTTCTGACACCGTATTCACCTTCAAATAAGAACTTCATTTTTTCTGCATCATGCGTCAAAACAGCGACGGCAAAATCTCTTTGGATGCTGAGCTCAAGTTTTGGAAATAACACAAGTAATGCAAAGGATGCATAGAAATGCACATCATAAGTATTCCACATCAAATACTCAATTCCGTCCAGGTAAAGAAACTGCCCAATATTTTCCTCTTTATCATTGAGCAAGGATGGTCCAAACGCTGAATTAGAAGTAGATGGATTGTGCATTTCTGACAATATTGCAGCCATTTTATCTAAAATTTTCATTGAAGTTGCATCCACTCCATTCCCTAGACTTGCAAGGGAATCCTCATTAGCATTCTCCATCTTCTGAGATTGAACAATGTGTTTCTCCAACTCAATATTTCCGAATGGTAATACATCATGTACTCTCGCACTTTTCTTATTTATTCCCTCCAAAGTAGCCATCCCATTGGAGAAAGATTTCTCTGTGCCTTTTTCTCTATCCTGGATTGCAGGTAAGCCATCTGTATAACAAGCAGCAGAATCAGCTCAACAAGTTATGCCCAATAAATTCAGGACTGAAACAACTACAGATGAACAATATTGAAAACATACCTGTCCAGAGTGTACCTCCAGAAACAAGATAGTATAACTCATTGAACAAAGTAACACGATACCTACAATACAGCAGTTACTGTGATTCATAAGCACTCCCTTAAAACTAAATGGTTTGTAGGAAAAGGGTATGAGAGTAGTAAATCTTTATAGGGGTTTTTAAGATTAAACATACCACGCTGGGAGTTTATCATCTTGTAGTATAGGTCTTTGCCAACTTTCTATAGCTGACTCCCAATTTCGATGCTCTGTAAATTGTTACAAATGTAAGTTAAACAGCCCTGGAATTATGAAGCATAGCTTCTGAAGTTACGAAAGATCATAATATCAGATTATAATTACAGTGCAAACTATATGTATTTTGGTAAAAAATTACAGGGAGGATGGCCTACAAGGAGAACTACTGTAAGCGCTTGAACATGACAAGCTAAATTGCGGCAGACCAAAAGCTGGAGGATGAAAAGATATATCTTGAGCCTTAAGGCCAAGAGCAAGTGGAAAAGCGAAAAAACTTAAATGGTAGGAAAAACAATAACACTCGGCTTCTTTCAAGTGAGGCAGTTAAAAACAAGGGAGGCTGCTAAAGGCAGCTAGTCATTGCCTTATGTATAATGTTTATAATGTTTAAAGCTAGTTTTATGTATTAAGTTATGAAATTGTTTCTAAATTTTGAAAATATGGATAAAAATATATTAGAATATTAGATAACAATAAATTTCAATATGTTAATATTTATGAATGTGTTAGTGTATTCAATAAGTTTGAATATTTGAATATTTTTTTGAATTTAAAACTGTGCTTCTTGCTGCACATCAATGGTATAATAAAGTATGGATACATTTATTAACCATTAAAAAGGATTATCTGAATCTATGGTAAAAATGACTACATTTTATAATGATGCACTAAAAAACTAAGAAGTAAAACCCCTCTCCTTTATTCGAGCAGCTCCGCCCTTAAAATGCAAGAACCTTTAAACCCTAGATTTATTAGGACTGAGTGGGAACGATGAGTTGAACTAATATAAGTTGTCTTATAAAAAGGAGAGCCTTGCCAGGATCATAGCTTTTTTTATTGGTGCTCCGTTTTGGGCCTTCTTTCGCAGGTTGGAAAGAACATTGGCAAAATGAGTAAATTAATCCAACAGGGTTCCTCGTATTTTTTAAAAACAAAAGTCTATTCTTTTGCAAGAGAATTACAACCTTTGACAATGTATAAAAAAGCTAACAAATTACAATCCTTAGCATATGTACATAACTCTAACAAGGGCGTATAGCCACGAGTATAACTTGACTGTGAATGTTGGAGGTAACATTTATAATTCTAATTACACATATACCAGTTGTAAACAAATTCATTAGTACCTCTGAACTTTGGAAAAAAAATAGAACATTGAAAAGCAATAGCTTTTATTCGATTTAGATATGGTTAACTTTAGTGGCCGATATTTATTTGTTTTTGCTCGCCTCGGACATCACAATCCCAAGTATAAACCAGATAAATTCCATTTGACATCTATGTTTTTAAATTACATGCTAAGCTCACGTCATGGATGACGGATAATTCTCAAATGCATGGACATTATGTCGGACAACTATATCATTTAATCTACAATATTGTGAGTTAAATTTGGAACGTATGGTAATGTTGGTTCGCGTTTGTTGAAGAAAATATGATGCTGTGGTTTAGTCAAATGTGCACAAACAGGATAAACCTATAATCGATTTCGACGGAATTAACTGGCCCGCGTACTTTTGCAAAATATTCCACTTCGATCTGGTAGGTGAGAGCCAAAGTTTGTTGCATGATTTGGTTTTGTCACATCTGAATGTCTCAACTTGTCATCATTTCTGTAACCTTCGAAACCATTTCTTTGACAAACTCATATTCGAGAAAATAAAGTCAATAGCTCCGATTCTCACTGTTGGCCGTCTCATATCCTCGCCATTCTTGGACCGACGGGATCTTGGAGATTCAGATTCCGACGCACACTTGTGCAAAACTACAAATTGCAAGGATTGCTTAATACAGAAGAACCTGCAAGTGTTGTTTATGTTTCCTTTGGAAGCCTCACGGTTCTTTCCAAAGAAAAAACTCAAGAGATAGCTCTTGCGCTGAAGGCAAGTGGATAAACCTTCATATGGGTGATATATATATATATATATGAAAAAATATTTAAGGCGAGGCCTGTTTGTGCATCTTGTCAATCTGTATAATCTGATCGGGACAATAGGTTTTTACTCAAGAGAACCCTTAAGAGCATTTCTTAAACACCAATTATTTGCTAACGTTATTTGTGAACTAGTCTTAAGGTATTTTATGGGCATTAGTGAATGCGTTTTCATGACACAGATGAGCTCCACAATTCACTATGGCGATATGTCTTAACGTAGTTAATGGAGACGTTAGAAGTATACTGTTAAGTCTTGTATAGTTTATACAGTAAATATCATATATTGTCGTTGATTCCAGTAATATGGATCATCTTTGAATTTTTCCATTTGGAGTAGGCACTATGATATGTAATCTTTACAGGGAATCACATGCAATTCTGATTATCTGTGAAAATCTGGCGCCCAAACGATCCGTTTGATATTAATGATAAGGTCCAAAGTTTACTAGTGTAAAGGTTATCTATCATTATTAATGTCGGTTGTTATGTAAATCAAAAGTTAATAATAGTGATGAAGAAGGGATCACACTCCCTCCATATGGAATATAAGTATGGGTCAAAGATTATTATGGAATGAATAAGGCTTATATATATATTTATTCTAAACAAAAAGACATTGTATTCATTGAATAAATGTGAATGGCTTTTATTAGTTTTTAGTTCTTATGGCTTCCTTCCTAACAAAGGAAATTTACAAAAATCATCTTTTATGGCTTCCTTCGTAACAAAGGAAATTTAAAAAAAAAATATCATCATTTTTGTTTGTATTTAAGTTGCTTCGGAATGTAAGGCTGTAAATCCGTAAACCCATTCGATAGAGAGATATATATATGTGTGGGGGGGCTATATATAGATTAGTGGGCTTCACCAAGAACGGAAGAAGGTTTGGTAACGTAGTATTCATTGTTTATGAGACAAATGGATGGTGTCAGTCAGTGAATAACAACGAATATTGATAGAAGAATAGATCTGCTTGTTATAAAGGGAACTTGTATGGAGTAGAGGTTACGGGGATGTTATACATGAAATTTTTGTATACTTATTTAGTTTACAGGTGGCTGGTTATGTTAATGGGTTTTATAATAAATTAAAAATGTTTTATGTTCATCTTTGAGCGAATACTTCTAACAAAAGATCATGCATATTAATTAGTTGCCCGGTCGAATGGCTCAAGGATATGGTTACAATGACCTCATATAAACATAGGACACCATACATAGTGTTAACATGGGATGGCCCTCTTATCACGTCAGATCATGCTTTCCAGCTTAGAGATTCACGTTGGTTGTTGATAGTGTGCGTGGATTGGATTGTGGGTAAACCTAAGGAATTCCATTGCAAAAATAAATAGAAGATATTCACTGAACACATGTTCTCTGCATAGAACACGCGTTGTTGGACTGATGACAAATGTTGGACAATTTAAGCTCATCGAACCCATCGAAATGACAAGAATAACAACAAGATCATCCATTACCTTTCATCTTTTGTCCAGCTCCCCCCTCTTGCCTGAGCTTACTTAGTTTCATAAATTCCAAGTGAACTTTGCTACCAAGTTTATAAGTTTTCTCTAATTCATTAAAGCAAATCAGGTTGGTTGGGAAATAGATTACGCAAGCCAGAATGCGGGAAGAACCAAGAAGAGCGGAGATAGCCCTCTAAAAGTGCGAGCTGAAGGGCAAAGAAGAGCTTGAGATAAGTGTGGAAAAGAGGGGGAGAGTCTATAAGAGCCTGAGACTACTCTGTGTATTCCGTGTGTCTTCATTTTATTGTTTCGTTGGAAGAAAATACATGTGCAGAGAAAGGGTTTTCATATTGTAAGAAGAAAACAACTTCCAAGAGTGCCGGAAGAAAAAAAGAGGATTCACCTAAGCTGAGTTGAGGTAGTTCTAGATAGAGACTAGAGTCGAATAGAGAGATGGGAGCCAAATAGAATTGGGGAGTTTTTATATTTGCTATTTGTTTTTTCTTCACAGACTGAAAAAAAAATAACGTTCTACTCTGTCGATTTTCCCCAGCCAGAGATTGAATTCGAAAACGATGAATTGGGCAGACAAGCAGGCTTGGATTGATGGATATATTGATCTAAAGCGCAAAAGGAGACGATAGTTGTAGAGTTAAATTGAACGTTGTTGTCTCGTTTTCCCTGGATTTTATAAACACCTGCAACTGAAATTCAATGTAAGTCAACGATCTCTGCAAAATTGGTACATAGATACCATTATATTTAGTTATAATTTATGAAGTGTGCTCCTACATTCATAAATGTTGAATTCAAAATAAGCAGAGGAATCAATGTAGGTTGGTTGTTCTAATTATCCCAGTAAATCTAGTTGAAATGTATTCTAACTCATGTCCTATTATAGTATTGCAAGGTTTCAATGAAACGTCACTGTATGGGTATTTATCTACCACAAAATATATTTATGCTTCCATTCGAATATGAATATCAAGTATAGTTTTTATTGTTAGAAGATGTTCTAAAATAATGTAAAAATAGATTGATAGCAAATTGGGTTATTGAGAATCTCTATAAAATTTGTTGAGTTGTTTACATATCCATATTTCTATAGGCACTAACTCCCTAGTTTGTTGAGATCTAGCTTTACTATTTATGTAAACAGTCTTTGATGAAATAAACAGATTGTGTGTGCTTTGTGTGCATATCTTTCTCTTCTGCGTGAGTCTTCACCCACTATGTCTTTTCCCCTTTGTTCTGTCATCTATCGTGTTCAGATGAGAGCTTGGAGCAAGGTTGAAAGAGTTGTGTGAATATTACTTGGGTGACAAATTAGAATTGCTGAAGAACGGGAAGCATGTGTGACGTATTTCTTGTTGAGGCCGCAAGCACAAGTATATCATAGAATGGTTGGTTGGGGTTTCTAATCCCATAGACAGGAGTGTTCGAGCCTTAAGGAGGAAGCTGCCTTTCCTTTCCTTTAAAGATCCGTCAGTTTGTGAGATCGCTTCCTGTGCGATCTGTGGAGACGAGGGCGGCCACATCTAAATGGAAGGTTATACCGAAGCAATGAGCATATAACAAAGAAGAAAGCAGAAAGCAGTCCAAACAAAAAGCCTTTGGCCTTAGAAGGGCACGTTGCACATGCTATGGCACCAATAGAGAGGAATATTACATTGGAAAGGGCACGTAAAGAACACGTTGCAGATGTTGTGGTAGGAGGAGGGAAGAAGATTATAAGGGCACGTTGCATATGCGCCATCACAAAAATACTACATACAAAAATAAAACAAACACAAACATTAAATGTTTGAAACTAATGTTGAGCGGAGAACAGCAACTCATATAGCATTATTTAGTTTCAAAAAGAAGCAGAACACAATCTTGACATTAACCTAAGTTTTTAAAACCGAAAATGGTGCTCTTCCTCGAGATGAGGCCAAATAAGAGAAAAAAGTCCGTGATTGGTTGAGAAAAACTGCAATAGTTATTGATTGGTAATCAAAACAGTTGTTCATATCATCTCATAAATGCCATAGAGATTGATTGGTAATAAAGAGTCAAGACAGTGGTTCTTCCTATGTCATAAGAAACTTAGGCTAAATCTAAAATAAGTAATTTTGATTTGCTTCGGTAGGCGTGTAGATTAATGCAAATGACGGCACACCGATTACAAGAGTCCCTGCTAGCTAGGCAGGGACTAATAACAGAAGAAAATAAGCAACTTGCAAGACTAGTTGATACTAGTTCTTCTAAAGTACATACCACATCGCCAAATCTCAATAACAAAATATATCATGCAAAAGAGAGAAGATAAAAAACAGTACATTTTGATGGGATTATTATAGTATATAAATAATATTTTGTGAATTTCGTGTGTAATTGAATCGGAAGTATCCTATCTACTAACAATTAGTTCCATGTGATCAAAAGATAAGAAACATAAACTAGCAATGATAAAGAATAAATGTATATAGAATATCTTATTAATGCGATTTAGTTAGTCAAATGAAAAGAGATTGCGAGTTTGTTGTCGCTTCAGTTGTTTTTTTTAGTTATTTGTATTTGTGGATAATTTGTACATCGTGTCAAGCTATTTAAATCCTAGGTATTCTAAAGTGATCTTGCAGAGTGTAGTGCTGATTGTATCATATATATATATAGATAACCAAAAAATATCTAAAAAGTGTATTAGGTGTTTCTATAAGGGTTTCAATATAACCTTGAGTAAGTGGTAGATCAAACTTGTTTGTTGAATATGGTGCTATTCATAGACTAATCATAGAAATTTACAACGTGTCTTATGATAAATATAGATGTATTTATTACTAGTATTTTTTCTAGATATGATTTAGATGATAAATGATAATTATTTATTATATATATTTTATAAAATTTAATTTTTCATATATATAAAATTTGTCCCCTTAAAATCTTTGGGGATTTTGTGCACTAGTATTCGGTCTATTACAATTTTATCAATAATAAATTTTTATTTTTAAAATATTAGAAATATGTATTTTGGTATTTCTTCTTCATGTTCATTTTGATCCTATATAATCTGGACCTTCCATTTGGACTTTCTATGTGAGAGTTGTGGTGAAAGTACTAAAACTTGTTATTTGGTTAACATATCTTAAATTCTCATCTAAAACACAATTTCAATTGTCTATTTAATACAATAAGTGGCACTCTAGTCTTTAGATGTAATTGTTTCAATAAAGCCACTTCTTTAAATTTTGGATAGAGAGATAAACAAAAAATTATTGTTTCCATAAAGCCACTTCTTTAAATCTTGGATAGAGGGATAAACAAAAAATTAACTGTCTTCAGTTAATATTAAATTTCTCTTCATTAACATTGAACCATAAACCATAAAAAAATTTGTAAAATGATTGGTTTGAAGGATCTAATAAATGATTGTATTTCATTTGTTCTTTTATGATACTATTTTTTAAATAAACAAATAATAAAATCACATCTATTAAATAAAAAATAAATGAATAAAAAGCTTCTTGTAAAAAAAATTTGTAAAATAATTAGTTTAAAAAATATACTATTTCTTAAATAAACAAATAATAAAATCACATCTGAAAAAGTAAATGAATAAAAACCCTCTTCGGATAATCTCCTACATCAAATATACTAAAAATTTATAGTTAATAATACCTAGTATAATTGCAACCGTGAATTTAATTCAAAACGCTTTTTTTTTTTATGTTATCAGCTAACCAATTTGAAAACATGAATATAATATGAAGATAAAATTATTCGTAAGCCTTTTTTTTTTTCAGAAAGAAAAAAGCTTGTCTTTGTTATTTTTATTAAGAATCAAAGGGCATCAATCCTGCCATCCCAGAAGTGGGTTACAATTTAGAGGAAAACAGCTCATAAGACAATAAATCTCCTCGAGATGCTGCCAGGGGGAAAGGCTGTACAGAGGAGTAAAGGATCTCATCAGAAATACTATCTCATAAAAAATGAGGTCGGTCGCATCAGCCTCATCTACCGAGAACCAAAGGGATCTGATCAACAATCTAAAAGAGGCCACTCAATGAGCAGCAAGACTACAAATCAATTAGAGGAGTAAGTTCCCTTGTCAATGCTCAAAAGAGCTTAAAGGAATCATGAGAGACCAATTGGTCCTCCATAAATTCTGAGAAACAGCCAGTACTCGGAGGAATTGTAAGAGCAATTTTAGAGAGACGATCAGCAATCCGATTGTGCTCTCGGTAGATGTGGATGAACAACAGATCCGAAAAGCTAGACATTAGCTTTTTTGTCTCCCTGCACCAGTGAAAGAGATCTGGAGGGGAGAGAGCAGTTGATCCCTTTTCCCAATTAATGATGACTTGTGAGTCACCAAATGTGTGGGATAAGGGGATCACCATCATTTGGGATGAAAGCAAAAGTGCCCAAAGGCTAAGTAATTATGCTTTAGTATTGGTGCCATATCCTACCCCTAGCGCGAACTCGAAATGATGAGACTCATTCAAATATAAACTGTATCCAACACCAGCTGCTTTGCTGTTAGATGCACCGTCGAAAAATCATCAAGGGAAGTACATACAGGGAGGATTCCCTATCTTCCTGAATTTTTTAGTTTTGACAAGCTGAGAAGATTAAGTCTGAACAGAGTATGTAATTTGTTGGACAATGCTGAGAACATTCCTCTTCTTTCCTTCAAAAATGGCTAAATTCTGATCTTTCCATATAATCCACGTCAAATGAAATGGAATAAGACTAAGTGACGGATTCCTTGGAAAATTGCCAGCCCAATTCCTTACAAATGAGGAGAGAGAATCGACGTGAGGAGGACAAGGAAGCTGGAACTGATCGCAGATGTGGCCAAGAACAGTTTTCCAAATAATGCATTTTGAGAATAAATGTGAGACGGTCTCTTCATTGGAATAGCACAGTGCACAAATGCCAGGACCAAACCATCCCCTTTTCTGGAGGTTATCCCAAGTGAGAATTTTGTTCCTAATAACTAACCATATGAAGCAGCCAATTTTACGTGGGAGAGCACTGTTCCATAATAAAGAGTCAGTACGAGTGCCAACCGAAGGAGAGTAAGAATTAACAATGCATTCATATGCATATTTTGCAGAAATAGTTCCCTCTTTTTTATTGAAATCCCATACAAGGGAGTCGGCTAGCGAAGAGAGATGAATGCCTCCATTTAGCAGACCCATAGTATAAGCATTCCAGACTTCTTTCAACGACCCTTCTAAGCCCAACTCATCGGCCATATACCAGTAGTGCTGTGCATCAAGTAATATGTTATGAGCCTGTGAGAGAGTACTGATATCCAGGTCCTCCAAGAACGTTCTCAGCTCTTCAGGTAGGATGTAAGAGGAATGAGCACCAATGATCGGGTCCACTCCAATCCTAATGTCTTTATCGTCACCCACCTGCCAAGCCAGGTAACTACCTAGCCAAGGAAGGGTCTGTAAAAATCCTCTCCATATGATGGATACCCTGTGTGTACTAAACCTCTTGTTCCTGAGCCAATCAATCACCGAGAGGTTTTTCAAGTATTTAGAGATAAGAACACGATGCCATAAGCCATCCTTCAACAGAGCCATCCAGAGATTTTTAAGGCGTAGGGATATGCTGAACCAATGAAGATTTTTTATCCCCCATCCTTCATATTCCTTAGGCCATGAGAGTTTTTGCCAACTGACCAAATGATATCTTCGATGATTTTCAGAGGAACCCCATAGGAAGGCAAACATAATGCTCCTGAGCTTGTGTAGGATAGAGACTGGGATAGGAGCTAATCCCATCCAATACACCGGTATGCTGGAGAGTACCAATTGAACAAGGATCAACCTGCCCCCAAGGGATAGAAGCTTGTGGGTCCAATTACAGATTCTCTTTTCAAATTTTTGAACCAGCCAATTCCAATCGCAGACCTTGTAACCAAGTGGCTTAAGGTAGTATCCAAGGTATTTAAACCCAGTGAGAATCGGCTCCATCTGATAAGGTAGAACCCTGGCAATATCTAAGAGATTGACAGTATCAATATTATTATAAAGGAAGCAAGATTTATCTAAACTGATACTCATTCTCGATGCCTTACAAAAAGTCTCCAGAATAACATCAAATGCAGCCCACTCCAGAAGTGTGCCAGTACCCATGAGGATCACAACGTCCACAAATAAGAGGTGGGTAAGGGCAAGAGTAGATGTTATCTGAATGCCACGTATAAGACCAATGTTCTTGGCATCCGTGATAAGGAGGCTAAGGCCTTCAATGACAAGGATAAAGAGACTCAGAGGACAAAGGACAGCCTTGTCGAATGCCATGTGATGCAGTGAAAAATTTCGAGGGGGTCCCATTAATCAGGACCGCAAAATTCGCAGAGGTAAAACAACCCATAATCCAATTGACTGTTAGCAGAGGAACCCCGATTTGGATCAAGATGAGTCGAGTAAAGGTCCAATTCACATGATCAAAAGCCTTGATAAGATCCAATTTGAGAATGAAGGCACGGATTTTTTTGTTTTTACAGAGTGAAGTATCTCTTGGACTATTCCTATAGGCTCAGTGATCTGTCGATTTTTAAGGAAGCCAAATTGTTCTTGAGAGATACTCGAGTCCAAGAAGGGCTTAATCCTGATCGCAATGACCTTTGCTATCAGCTTATACAAAGATTACATAATGAGATGGGCCTGTAATCTGCAAAGGTCCGAGGCTTATCCGGTTTAGGAATGAGTGAAAGGAAGGTCGAATTCAAAGATGGAGGAATAAATCCAGAAACCCTAGTCGAATCTATAGTAGACAATAACTCAAGACCCAATAGATCAAAGAAGTGCAGATAAAACTCCACAGGCCATCCATCCAGGCCAGGACTCCGGTCTTTTTTAAATGACTTCAAGGAAAGTTCAATCTCCTCCAGGGTGACAGGGCAGGTAAGGATTGATATGTGCTCTATAGGAATCATCCTAGGATAAAGCAAGACAACCTTGAGTTGTTGAACCAAACATGTTCCTCCATCATCCTTATAAATACTAGCAAAGTGAGCCTTACCCAGGTACTTAAGAGCAGCCTCATCTTCATAACAACTGCCATCTACATCGGCCAGAGACCATATCGCATTTTGATTCCGCCTGTCAGATGCCAGTGAATGAAAATATTTGGTGTTTGAATCACCCTGAAGGGCCCATTTCGACCTACTTTTAAGTTGCCAAGTAAGCAGATAATGGTCCATGATCTTCTGCTTCTCAGATCTAAGCCAAGTCAGATGTTCCATTTCTTCCATGGAAAGGATTCCATTAGGCGGGCCAGAGAGGAGCGATCCAATTGCCTGGTCAAGGGCATTAGAAACAGAATCCATACAAGCCAGCTTGTCCTTAATCCATACCTTGGAATCATCTTTAAGAATACGCAGCTTATGGCTGATAGCCTCAATGCCTAGGGAGTTGTCACTTATGGTATGAGAAGACCACCACTGCAAAAACCAATCGTTGAAAGCTGGATCACTAAGCCATGAACGATTGAATTTAAATGGATAGTTATAAGAGCCCCGCCTCTTATCCCATTCGAAGCAAATAGGAAAGTGATCTGATATGTCTGCACACTGGGTCCATACCCTATGAACCCCCAAAGAAGGAATCAAGGAGTCTGATATTAAAAAACGGTCAAAGCGCTTACTTATACCATCTTCACCCACACGACCATTACGCCAGGTAGGCCCGGCATACTGAGGAGCCAAGTCCACAAGGCCCACCGAGTCGAAGAGGGATAAGAAGTGATGAAAGAGGGGATCTGGAGAGGCCTTATTTCCCCAAATCTCAGATGAGTACAGAATGATTGAGGTCCCCTCCTATGACAAGATTCGGAATGCTAAGTAAGCCACCACGCTGAGCCTTATCCCAAAAAAGTACGCGGTCTCTGTAAGGACCATACACATTGAGGATGGAGATAGGAGCGGGCATCCCTCAAACAAAAGCCTGAACCAAAAGGCCAGCACAGGTCTGATAGGCCCTACACTTAATCTTTTGAGGATTCCAGGCAGTGAGGAGACCACCTGAGAGCCCCAACGCACTGATCGCACAAAACTCCAAGAAGGGAGGATTTTTGAGAAGGCACAAAATTATTCGTAAGCTATAACAAGCTTCATGATAAGTGTAACCCCATGGATAGCAATGAAATTAAAGAGTAAATTAGAGACCAAATATAAAATAGTAAAATAATGGTCAAATATTTGTTGAACACAGATATTTTATAATGTAGTTTTGTTTTTTCCAGAAGAAAATATCAGTTCCTTGTTATTTCATGGAAATCAAAGGTAACTTGTTAACATCAACAGTAAAGTCTATGCACGTGGCAAGATCACAGCTACTGAGTAACATGCTCATGTGTCTCAAAAATCACAAGTCAGGGGTCAGCAGACAAGAGAGTCTCAAAACTTCTAAAAAAAGGGAGATCAAAACCATCATCTAATCCGCTACCATCATAATACAGGTGGTACTAGTCATGAACCGAAGGCTAATCCACAGAATCACCTCTAGTAAGTCATCATTATGTGAGGGGACATCCACCTCCAACATCCAAAGGATGTATGTAACTGCCATACTCAAAAGGCATCAAAATTAGCAGACAAATGGGAAATACTACTCAGACTAGTATAACTGATAAGAACCACACCCAGTACATTCACCTTCAGTGAATTCTGAGTAATGTAAAAGCACGGGAGCCATAGATAATGCTTCTTTGGATAAGCCACCAGCCATAACATTGAACTCTCTGTTTACATGAACAACATCGAGCTGGATGAAGCATGATTCCAGATCTCTGATGATTTGACACCAACCATCTAAAGAGAGAGAAGAGAGGACTGATCTCCTATTAAACCAATTGATAATGACAGAGGAGTCTCCATGAATGTAAAGATAAGGCAGACCAAATAATTTGGCAATGATTAGTAAAGTCCACAGTGCTAGTAGTTCCAATCTAGTGTTGGTACTCTGGCCCACCCCCATTTTCGTACAAAAGTAATTGTCCTCACTGATCAGTGGTTTTGTTACAACAACACTCATTAGAGAAAATTTGGGGTCTAAAATAAGCCTTATAAGAAAACGCGCCAACAATAAATTTTGTGAGTTGGAATTCAAGAACCAATCAAATTTCAATAAAATGAGTCAACCATAATGGTTGGATTGACATATTTGTCATAAAAAAAACTATTTTTTTTGTTCATATTTTCGACATATCTCCCTGTGTTTTTACGCAAATTCTGAGCGAGAGAGCTTGTTTGATGCAAAATTTAATTCCGCATCCAACAAGTACCCACGCTGCATACTTTTGACAGACCCCGCTACCCCAAAACCAATAAATACCTAAAAAAACACACTGCATACTTTTGACAGACCCCGCTACCCCAAAATCAATAAATACCTGAAAAAACGTGATGATGACATCATCATGTTTTTTCAGGTATTTATTGGTTTTGGGGTAGCGGGGTCTGTCAAAAGTATGCAGTGTGGGTACTCATTGGATGAGAATCATCATCATCACGTTTTTCAGGTATTTATTGGTTTTGGGGTAGCGGGCTCTGTCAAAAGTATGCAGTGTGGGTACTCGTTGGATGCGGAATTAAATCCCGCATCGAACGAGCTCTCCCGCTCGAAATTTGAGTAAAAACATAGGGAGATATGTCGAAAATACGAACAAAAAAAATAGTTTTCTTCATTCTTCCTCCAAAACTAATAACTATTATTCTATTATTTTTCTTAGGAGACCCATTTTAGACCTCAAATTTCCTCTAATGGATATTAGCAGCGACAAAAACGAGATAAGGACCAAGATCGGGGATCCATGCATCAATATCCTATAATATGAATATTGGTGGATAATCAAAAGATTTCCTATCTATAATATCATAATAATATGGTTTACATCCATAGATGGCATTATTTAAGATGGAGAAAAATTAATAATACTAAACTATATTATTAATAATATAATTATGCTAATTGATAGTCCATTTTGAAGCAATAAAATTGTCCTTTTAATAAAAATAAATATAGTTATAATAATAAAATTAATTATATTATTTATATAATAATGTTAAAAAAATAAAAATAAATAATTATGATTATATTTTAATAATAATATTTATTAATATTAATTTTAAAATTGTTATTATATTAAATGTTAAAAATAATTATAATTATTTTTAATAACTACTACTATTATTTATATAAAAATACTGAAATAAAATTTTATAAATAATAATAAGATAATTATTATTATTTTAATATGATTAATAATATAAAAAAATTATGATTAATATTAATGATTAATATGATTAAAGCATAATAGTAAGATATACTATCGTTTAATATTGAATGAATAATGTTTGATAAATTGTGGAAATTGATTATATAAGTATTTTTATATTAATAAAATAATAATATAATTGTGTTATTAATTAAATTATTAATTTTATATTAATGTGAATTATATGGTTATATTAAAAATTAATATCATTTTTTAATAAATAATATTTTATCATTTTTTAACATTAATGTTTCTTAATACCAGTATTAATAATTTTAATATCAACAATATAACACCCATATGAATGTATTAATCTTATTATTAATGCTCTTCATGTACTATTAAGATGGTTAATGTTAATTAATATTTCAATGTTATTAATCATGTTTTAATAAAAAAATTTGATAATTATTTTTAATATTAATCTTTAAAATGTTAATATTAATAATGATGTTAATATTATTATTAATATGAATGTTAACATTAACGTCATTATCGATATTCTTAATGGTATTTTTGTTTACTCGCTTCTAAGGAAATTGAACTCGGGTTACCATGTGAACAAGACTCACACCTTAACTAAATGAGCTAGCCAGAATTTACTATTGATATTCTTAATATTAATAATAATGTTGTGAATATTATTACAATCATTGTCAAAAGCATGTGATCTTGATATTTTTCTCCATAATCTAAAATATAAACTTCTTCCTTTATCTAGCATGGAGAATATAGAAAATCTCTACCATAATTTTGCTACAACCCTCTCGTCATTCGTTAACAAGTTCTATATTGAAGTCTCAACTAAAATGAGCAATAATAGAACCAACCCTTGGCCTAATCAAGAGTGTAAAGATGCGAGAAAAGAAATTAAGCAAGCTACTATAGATTCAATCAAAATGGACAAGATAAATCATTACAAAGCCTTAATTAAAAGAAACAAAGACATTATCTAAGTAAAAGGTAGGAAAATCTACTACACCTCTCCATGGTGGCTCCTAAGAAATTCTAAAGGCAAATTCTAACTCGCAAAACAAAAGAAGACAATAAAATTGCTTTAAAAGATTGGAATTCAATCTTAAAATACTTATGAATCCTCAGATATCAGAGATAACATTCAAACTCTTCTTACAATAGAAGAATTTTTCTCGTTAGAAGACATAGATTTCGGGGTTAAGCGCTTAGCAAATGGAAAAGAAAAAGACATTGAAGGCTACCAAGCGAAAATTTTAAACATTGGAGGGCATGTCCTCATCCCGCACATCCACAAACTCTTTAATCTAGCGATCAAGCAAGGGTTTCCTACACCTTGGACTCAAAGCCTTATTATTCTTACTTTCAAAAGTGGTGATAAAAATAACCCTCTAATTATCGAACTATTATGATTAGCCCTCTCTTAGCTAAGTTATATGGTATTATCTTAGAAAAGAATATCAATGAATGGCTAGAAATTGAAGGTAAGCGGGCTAAAGGCCAAGCAGGTTTTAGAAGGAATCATTCAACCATGGACCACCTCCTTACACTTAGGATCATTGTAAACGAATGCCATAATAATAAGTCAGACCTATTTTGTTGCTTTGTGGATTTTAGAAAAGCTTTTGATACAGTGCCTACAAATAACTCGTGGAATAGGCCATAGGAGCTTAAGGTTCCTTTTGAGTTGAGAGTTGTCATGATAAGGTTATACGAAAAGGTCATTGCCAAGTTTAAGAATGATGAGGGGTGGACAACAGATATAAATTATTGGAGTTAAACAAGGTTGCCCCCTCTCACCTACCATTTTTGACATTTACATTGATAAGCTAGAAAAGTGTTTAGAAGAAGCAAGTTGCACCGGTACAATCTTAGCTGGGATAGTTATCATCCTCCTACTTTATGCTGATGATATTGTTCTTATGGCAAGGTGTCCTTCTGATCTAGATAAGCAATTAAAAATTCTTAAAGATTTTTGCTCTAACATGGGTATGATTGTTAACACTAACAAGACAAAAATCATGATTATAAAATCTAAGAAAGACACCTATGCAAATTTTATTTATGATAATAGAAATCTAGAGGAAGTGACTTCTTACAAGTATTTCGAAATTGATATTCATCACAAGCTCAATTGGAACCATAGCATTGAGAAATGATTAATGGAGGGTGGAAAGCTTATTTTGGTCATGAAAATAGTTGTAAATAAACCAATTTGGGCATGTGGGATAAAAAGAAGTTCATCTTTGAAACTCTTGTCATCCATGTTATTTTGTATGGTTGTGAAGTATGGAGGTGCAACATTTCTAGAAAATCTTGGAGGAAGATTGAGCAAATCCAAAAGCGGTTTATAACTTATAACCTCAAAATTAAAAGCAATACACCTTATCATATTCTCCTCATAGAAGTGGGTCTTTCCTCCATCGATTGCATTGCTATGACTAGGTTCCTGATGTACAAGCATAAGATAAATAACATGGGAAACGAGAGACTTCCTAAAATTGCTTTAAACTCAAGTCAAAACCAACTATGCCTCAAGCGGTGTTGATGTAAAGATACTATGGCTTGGTTAAACCAATGGGGCATTAATGAAAACGGCATTTTGCAAAACATTGACAATGTCAAAAATATTATTACTTCTAAGTTTAAAGAGAAATTCTGGTGTGAGGAAAATTTAGCGGTTAAGAGAAAATTAAGATACTATAAAGATGTCACTAATTTTAACTTGGAAGATCAGAAGTATCTCTCGGTAGTAACTAGCTCACGTAAGAAAAATAATATAGTCAAGATTAAAACGAACTCTCATGAACTCCATAGCGAAACAGGGCGTTGGTCTATTCCTAAAACTCCATGGGCGGAAAGGGTTTGTCATTTGTGTGAGTCTATGAGCGTTGAGGATGAAAATCACTTTCTCTTAGAGTGCCTTGCTTACGCCCACATTAGATCTGAGTTTCATAGTATTTGCTACAATATAAACCTTTATAACCTCCTAACTTGTCAAAACTATAGTGAGCTTGGAAAACTTCTTGGCAAGTTTTTTAAGCACAGGAACAAGGTTTTAAAGTAAACCAAGTATTATTCTGCTTAAGGTTCGATAAACCAAAGTTGGTTTCAGTGGGCGTTAATCATCACCATCATCATCATCAGTTATTCATCTTATTAATAATTAATTTTTAATATAATTAAATATTATTAAAATCTTAAATATAAATACTATTAATCTTTAATATCAATCATATTAAAACTTAATATCAATAACATAAATATTTAATATTATAATTATATACACTTAACAATATTATTTGTAATAAATTTATAATTGTAATGCTTAATTAATGTGTTATAATTATAATTTATATACATATTTGTTCATAATTGGGCACTTTATATTTGGGAGAGGTTAATGTTGTTAATGATATTTTTTAATATTAACATTAATGTTAATATAAAATTAACAATATAAAATATGATTAAGTTAACAATATAAAATATGATTTTATTAACAATATAAGATTGGTACATTTATTCATGGTTATGTCCCATTAAGATGTTAAAGTGTTATGTTTCATTTCAAAATTATGGATTATATTGGTGGCAATGGTTCCAATAGATATAACATGCTCTAATATTCATGTAAATTGAGTTATTAATGATATTCCTTAATATTAATATTAATGCTAATACAAAATTAAGAATATAAAATATGATTATGTTAACAATATAAAATATGATTTTGTTAATAATATAAAATTGGTACATTGATCAATGGTTATGTCCCTTTGAAACATTGGGACATTAAAGTGTTAATGTTTCATTTCAAAATTATAAGTTATGTCGGTGGTAACGGTCCCAAATACACATATCATGCTATAATATTCATGTTGGAGTGACTATGCTCCTTGGTAGTTATGTCACATTGCAAACATTGTAAAAGGTTATGTTCCAATGTGATAATTTATTTATATAATAATTTATAATTATAAATATATTAATATTTTTATATTAAATTATGTCTCTGCAGATGATATATATACATATATATTTGTATATCTTCACATTATTAACCTTTGTAAAACCAATTTTTTATTAAACTTAATTTAATAAAATCTGTTTTTATAAAAGTTTAGTGGTTGCAGGCATGGTGTTTGTTTAGTGGATTCTTGCCCACCCCTAGCGGCGGGTTGATGTCACTCACACTACAGTCAACGAACCCAATTGTCAGATGGTGGAAAGCAGGCTTAGAATTTGACATTTTATAGAACTTTTTTTTCTCCTTGGAACGTATTGGACACGTAAGCAAAACATTGAGACGTCTAGAATTACGGGTAAGGAAATTTTTAAATCGTCGATTTGACGTTTGCCCATACACATTTCCTGTTAGAATTGTTGATGATCAGCAGCAGTTGATTGAGTTGTATTGTGGACTGAGGTGTTGTTGTGCATAGGTACATGAGCAGAGATTGATGCAAGCCAAGTCTTGCACTTTAGGATTGGACTACTCAATCCTTTCTTAGTTGGAGATAAGAAAACCAGGATGGGTCCTGTTACAAAAGTTAGTGTTTTTTTCATCCGTTGATGTTGATTGTAATCGAGAAGATTCTAGTCTTCCATTACCATAAATAAAGTTCACATTATAAATATTTTTGTATCTCTCTTGATGTGATGATTGTGCTTATGACTCATGGTTGATTTAGCTGATACATATGATGATGTAATTGATAACATAATGCTTTATATACTCTGATTGATTAATTGAAGGTAAAAATATTTTGAATTGTTCACACACTAATTCACCCCCTCTCATTGTGGCCATTGTGTCCAACAACCGATACAATAAGTACTAACCCATTCCTTGAGGGTATGATAACCCATTTTCTGTCCCACAAAATGACCCATCATTGTAGTCTCCAACAGAGTGATAACTTCACTCATAGGAACGTCATCCCCGAGTGCCAAATTGATCGGCCTCTGTTTCAGCTTGACGACACAAGTTTTCGAAGACCCAAAGTGTGCCAAGAGAGTCCTATCTCTCTTCATGTCCTCAAGCACGAACAGATGGATAAAACCGTCATATACGACTGAAACAGAACAAGAACCCAACAAAAAATAGTCTACCAAGCTGAGCAAATACCAAAACCACCAAGCAGCAAAGGCGACAAACCAATCGCAAAAAACCCTAGGATGCAGGATCCCAATAATACCCCGCCCCCAATGAAACAGAAAGTAGGGACAAAAAACAGATATGGAGAAAAGACATTTATAAAACTATGATGGTCGGCCACCCCAGGAAGGAATAAACATATATACCTTCCAAGCTTCAAACAACAATCATGGAGGGATGGATAATCCCTGGATAAGTGACAGACCCAACAATGGAAGGGCTAGAATGCAAATAGAAGCATAATAGAAGCTCAAATACATGAGAAACATTGCCAATAACATAAAAACCTCTACTACGATGAGGAATCATCCTTCAAGAAGTCAAAACCCCACAGAAACCAGGTACCCAAGAGAAAATCCAGCTGCCGCCATGCCCCAAGAAGCACTTCAAAACCTCCTCGTATAACCTTCTTTAGTCATATTGGCAACGATTATGTTTTAGGTTTTGTTGACAGCTTATTCCCAATGCATTTCGAAGGATGAGGTGGCCCTAAGTATGGGCACACAAACCCACATAAATACACCTTTTGTGATTTTTCCAATTCTTCCCTATATCTCTAGACAAGTGGTGGTCTAATATAACAATTGCAAGAACTTTGGTGGCTACAACTGCTTAGTCTTTTCTGCATGGAAGGCTGCACAAATTGTTTGGAATCTTGTTTTTTTATTAGTAATTTCCCCCCTCAAAGATAAATTGATTTTGTGCCCTACTTTTACCTGTTTCTTCTTCTTTTCTATGTTGATAAATATGAGCAACAGAATGATATTCAACATGGACAAAAACCTAAATATGGTCAAAAAATACTATGGATAATATTTTTTTGAAAAAATTGACTGTGGCAAAAGGCTAGATCAAACAATGTTGGAAAAAAAAGTGTGGCCAGTGGTTGGATTAGAAATGTACCTCTGATACAAAATGAAATGAACAAAGTTCATTTATTGGATATCCAATGTAAAAAGGATAATAGTTTGAAATCCATACACAACAAGTAATAAATATATTTATAATTGAATAAGATAGAGGATAAATTGTTTTACAATGACATGTGACAATATCCTTATAGGTACTGACTAGCCACCATGGTTGATAGGTCATGTCCCTTCATTAAAACATCTTTTAGTTAGGATGTGTCACTTCATTCATTATTATTTACAAATATTTATTTGATGTTATGTGTGTGTGTGTTTTCATAACATCCTTGTTGATAAAGAATGTCAAATCCCTAGATGCAATACCATATTCTAGTTTTATTTATGCACTAGTAGTTTTGAGAAAGGTGATATGAGTTCCATTGTATATACCCTTACACACTTTTGCTTTGCTAATGTAAATATTTTTCTGTGTATACAAGACATTTTGATTTTTCAAAAATGAAAAAACCAATAACCTCATTACAAGCCCAAGTGGTTAGCCCAACTGGTTTTCACCAAAGTTGCTAGACATTTGGCTAATTCCATGCTGGCAGGTACTTGCTTTGAATTCATCTATATGAGGTGCACTAGTCTAGACTCTAAACCAATGGGTTCACTGTGGATACTATCCACAAATATGGGGAAGCGTCCATTGGGTTTCCTCACAAGGTTTTCCTTGGAAAAGTAAAAAACGATAACTTCATTAGGATAAACCAACTCCATATAAAATTAACATAATCATTATGTAAAATTTCGAATCAAAAGAGATCCATTGATGTTTTCACACCAATAAACCCTCGTTAATATCTTCATGATTTTTTTATTGTATTAAAATCATCTCAGATATTAAAGTGCATTAATACTAAACAGGTTAAAATAACCAACTCTATGTGTAAGAGTTGAATTGATTGTTCAACATGTCAATCTTAATTAAACATCTTCCACAATATTTTAGTAGATTTAAAACGAGTAACCTACTTACCCGACCATTTGCACCGATCGGATGACCGACAACGTTAGATGTGACCGCTCACACGAGCCAGGTCGTCCGATCGGTGCAAATGGTCGGTTAAGTAGTGAAATCCGATTTAAAACGATTCCATTCTTGCATGGAGCATGCATTGACCATTCACATGTTTGTGAAATATATGCAAGGATAATGCTTCTGACTGAAAGAACCCCAAAATTTAATGGATTTAATAAATTATTCCGGAAGATATGCAATTATGCTCTACTGACACGAATGTGGCAGCTGTGTGTTTCTCATTCTTTCTTGCCATTTTCACTGATATTTTGGTAAGATTTTCTCTGTTGTCACTTTGCGCTTTATTATCCTCCTCTTCCTTCACTTCATCCTTCCCCTTCTCTCTCATTTTCTACCTTTCTTCTTCCTCCCGTTCCTTTTCCCCCTTCCTCCTTGCACTTTTATTCTGCAATACTTGCTGAGCAACAAGGAAATAATGGTCGGGCCCTGTATATAGCAGATGAACATGTAAATGGATTTAAGCTTTAATTTTAATCACATTTTCCTGTTTCAATCCAAAACACCATACAGGTTCTAACAGCTCAAAGAACTGGCCACACCCAACTCACATGGACAAGGGGATGTTATATTTTCCCAAGGAAACAATATGTTTGAAATGTCTTTTATCAAACAACTGAATAACACTACGGAAGCGAGTTTCACAAACATCAAAGGCAGGATCCTCTCCAGGTCTCAACCACACCTAAAGATAATCCAGACAAGTATATAAATTGTTATGTGAATCATGGCTTCCCAAACTATCTAGTATCCTCTCGGAAAATATGAAAGGTCTACCCACAAATTGTTAGTGTGAGCCACCCTTTTCAAAGTCACTTAAAATGTCAAATCCCCTCAACCACAACCAAAGAGACTCCACATAGAGCATATATTGTTATGTGAAGCACCACCATGTCTCCCCTCACATTGAGCTAATCCTTATGACATTGATATCAAATTATGGTGTAAAGTGTCCCCCCAATGCCCCAACTTTGAGCTAAACTTCAATAATTCAGATAATATCAAATTCCTTTTTCTCGGTCAAGACCAAAGACAGACAGATAATATGCAAGGATAATGCTTCTGACTGAAAGAACAGACCAGAATTCACTGGATGTAAAATAGTCTAGAGGATATACAATTATACTCTACTGAGATGAGTGTGGCAGTTGTGTATTTCTCATTCTTTCTTTCCATTTCCACTGATATTCTGGTCAGCTTTTCCCTGCTCTCACTTTTATCTTTCTTCTCCTCCTCTTCCTTCACTTAATCCTTTCCCTTCTCCCTCCTTTTCTATGTTTCTTCCGCCTCTCATTCTTTCTTTCCCCTTCCTCCCTGTGTTTTTATTCTGCAATACTTGCTGAACAACAAAGAAACAATAGTTAGGCCCTGTAAGTAGCAAAATAAATATGCAATTGAGGTTAAGCTTTAATTTTAATCACATTTTCTTGTTTAAATCCAAGACACCATATAGGTTCTAATCGCTAAAAGAACTGGCCACACCCAACTCACATGAACAAAGGGCTGTTATATTTTCTCAAGGATACAATATGTTCCAAATCTCGTTTATCAAACAATTGAATACAACTATTAGTTTCACAAAAATCAAAGCTAGGATCCTCTCGAGTCACAGCCACATCTAGCGATAATCTAGACAAATGCATAATTTGTTATGTGAAGCGTGCCTCCCCAAACTAGTTGTTATCCTCTTGGACAACATGAAAGGTCTTGTTACCGACTAAGTCATACTTAGTTGGTGGTATCAAGTGAGCCAGATGAGATGAGCATACATCATTGTTCATTCTTCAAAGTTCAGAAGTCAGCCAGGCTTCTTCTGGGAAATTTTTTCAATTTTTCTTGTACCACATGTTCATACCCCCTTGGGGGATTTGTAATAAAATGTTCTAGCATGGTAGAGCATGTAAAAGACTCGATCTCCTAGACTTATATATTAATCCAACTAGCCCAGAGTGTTTTTTCCTTTGGTGATTATTTGTTGTTGAATAAATGACTAATAGTTTCAGAGTTTTTTACTCATACCTCCAAAGTTAGGGTAGTCATCCTGGTATTAAAGCATAAGGAGGTTATTAGAGTATATGTGTCATTGTATATAAACAATGCTTATTTTCTAACTCAGAGCACCCGTTTAACCCAAAAACCCAGTTTTCCTAAGTTTTAAGTGATAAAATTATCACTTAAGTAAAAAATCTCCAAAAAAATAGAAAAATTAATAAATGGAGAAAATTCCTAAATCAGTGGAAAAAGGTTGGATTTGATTGAAATCAGTGGCATCGGCTTCAAATAGTGAAGGCAAGTTCATCCCTTATGTTTAGCAACTAATTTAGGTTGGTGAGAGAGTAAGTAGGTTCACGCAATCTTTAAGGGTTGCACCCCTCTCTCTACCTCTCATGTGTGGTCTAGTTGGCATCTGTTGAGTGGATGATTGGAGTTGGTAGGAGAGGTGGCTCTTGTTACCAACTTTTTGTACCATAGTTGGGTTACCTGAGGAGCCGCCGGTTGACAGACATGTTCAATGTCTAATTCCAGTGTATCAGTTGATTCGTCTTCATGTCTAGCAAATATTAGCTAGCCAGTTTTTCATTTAAATAATTTTGACCATGGCCACGCGGGGTTCGTAATAAAATGTGCTAGTAGGGTATTTTGAGTGGTTCGGTCTCCTAAGACGTAGAATTTCAACTAAGGTATTCCAGGGAATTTTTTTCCCTTGACAATTATGCTTTGCCTATACCCGAGTATAATTGACGAGGTTTTCTCTCACTTCCTCCAAAGTTGAAATGCCCGATTTTGAATTCTGGGCCTTGGGCGGTTATTAGAGCCCAACTAAGTGTTTATAAACCTACTAGGATTTGTTAGAATAGAGCATGGTCTTGTCCTAAGTCTATAGGACCTTTAAAAATTTTCCCAAATTTTTTTTTTGGACGAGTTAAAAAAAAATTTAATTTTTAATTTTTTAATTATTTCCCTAAGTTTTTTGATTAATTTTTCCATAAATTAATTGAAAAAATCTTGTTTGTAATAAGTGGGTCATCCGGACCCCGAATTCAGTGATTGAAGGATCTAACCTTAAGCCAAAATTCATTCTTAATCAACCAACCAGTCATATCCAAATTTTCGAGGAAAAAAATGATTATTTTGGAGAAAATTAAAACTTTCCAAATTAATCCAAATTCAACAAAATAAAAGGCTAAATGACATTTCAATGGGAATTTATGATTATTGGAGCTATCATAACTCAGCTTCAGTCAGCATTCAGTGAGCAAGAAAGTTATATTCAGTTAATGGATTTCTCATCTCCAGCTAAACTCTCGAATTGGATGAAATGGAGAGCACTCATTGGTTTGATGATTTGATTGAGGTAAAGACTGAAGATAATAGCAGCAGTGGCCACTCCAGACCTAGCAATGGCTCCTCCATACCTAAGCTGTGGCCTCACCTACCAGCTCACACCTCCCTTCACCATTCACGCCCCTCTTCAGCATGGGGGCGTCTTCCACACGTGTGGGCTCAGTTATGGGTTGTTTGTAGTGGTTAGGGTTGGAGTGGGGTCGCCTTGCCTAGGTGGAGGCCTCCCCTCACTCCCAGCTCTTCATGTTTAGGTCTGGGCTCTCAATTATGTGCCGATCCGGTCAGGTTATGTGATTTGGTTTTAGGGTTTTAGCTTGATCTCATTGTATAAATAGATGCTCCTTTAGCTCTATTCGGATGGAGAGTTTGGCAATAGAAACTCTGTTGGATTTTGTAAGCTTCTTTTGTTAATAAAATTTCGAGACTTTGGAGGTCATTTCATGGGCTTTTGGCATTGGGTCTTCGTCCTATGTGAAGTAATATCTCTTTCACCCTACCCTTGTATTGCAATTTGATTATTATGTTTATAGAAGACTAACAATCTAGTACTTAGGCTTCTAATCAAATTTGCATTGAGTGTTTGTGTCTTCAGAGATTGCATCTAGTAGGAGCTCTCGACATCTAATACCTTCACCATACAAGTGTTCCATTATTAATATATTTTGTTTGCAGGATTGCAAGCAGTTCCGGATATTTCTTGCCTTCTCCAACAAACTTAAAAAAATTCTCTTGGTTACGTTCGTTACTACAAAGCGGATCTACATTTTTACAAGTTTTATCCTATTGATTTGCTTTCTAAGTAGTGCAAGTAATTCTCAATTTATTCACATTTCTAGATCTTGCATTATGATTGGCTAAGTAGATCAAAGATTCATACTTTGATCTATTTGTTGGGTTTAGATCTACTATCTTTCAAAATCTTTAACTTTTATTAGATCTAAGATCCTAGTCCCATTTCATGTTTATAAATACATCTTTCTTTTTGCCTTGGAAAACGTGCACGATTTTTCTCGAAAAACGTGCAAATTTTCCACTTTTAGGCTTGCTGGTATTTTTTGTGTTTTTTACTTTTTTTAAATTCTGGAAATTCATAAAATCAATAATTTTTTCGAAAATTTTCCAAAAAGTTAATTTTTCAAGTTTTTTGTACTTTTTCTCAAAAACGTGTCATTTCAAGCTTGCTGTTTTTTGGCTGATTTTTGACATTTTTTCTACTATTCTTTAATTCTGGAAATTAGTCTAAAAATTAGAAAAAATTTCGAATTTTTTTTAAAAAAAATTATATTTTAATTTTTTACTTTTTCTCGAAAAACGTGCAATTTTGTACTTGCTGTTTTTTACTGATTTTCTGCAATTTTCTGCTATTTTTCAGATTCTGGAAATTTGCCTAAAATGTTAAAAAATCTTTAATTTTAAATTCGCAAAAAGTCTCAAGTCGTTTCGTCAAAAATCGTGCATTTTACATAAAAATCGGTGAGCTTGCCTGGTCTTTTCCAAGTTTTGATTTTGGGTCTCATTCCATTGTTTTGGTATTTTTTTTGTCTCACAAGGCACTTGTCTTCTCATCCACTTAATCTTTTTGAATCACAAGGTTTCCTAACACTCTTATTAGTCCTTGTTTAGAGCTCTTATCCACAGGTGAACTAAAAGTAAAACCAAACAAGAAAGAGCAAGCAGAACTAGATCCAAAGACAAGGATCCAAAACCAAAAAGAAGTCATTCTCCTTTGTACAAACTCATAAGAGTTTTTCATTTTTACTTAAATTAGTTCTCAAAAGTCCTTACGAGGGTTAAATTCCCAAGGCATTTGTACTTCATTAATAAAACAAGGCGAAGTGGGATAACGCCTCCCATGGTTTTTCTTCCCCATTTGGGGAAGAGTGTCTTTGTTTTTAGCCTAGATTTATTTCAAGTACTTAGAGTAGTTTCATTTTTGCAAAGTAGATACTAATTGTTAGTCTAGTCATCTCATCTTTTGTTTATTTGAGCTACGTCATCTTTAGGTTCTTATTTCAAGCTGCTTGTCTTTGAACCATAGTTTTAAAAACCGGAAAAATCGGAACCGGAACCGGCCGGTTCACCGATTCGGTACCAAACCGGGTCAAACCAGTTGGTAAACCGAATCAGGGACCGGTTAGTTACTGAACCGGCCGGTTCGTAACCAAACCGATCCGGTTCGGTAACTAACCGGTCCAACCGACCGAGTTAGCATCTGACCGGTTCGGTTTGGTATTGATCAGGCTCGTTTTTATTTTTTTGATTTTTTTTTGTTTTAAGTTTTAAACTATTACTTTTTTTTTTATTTGTTTACTAACCTATCCCTAACCCAGGTCCTAACCTATACCACACCCTACCCTAACTACCCAACACAAAAAAAGAACTACTAGTGGAGACTCGAGACTCATTTTATTGTTGTTGTTTGAAAGTTGAAGTGAACAACAGCGAGGGTTTGAGTCTTTGACAGTGACTCGGTCTTGGAGTGGGCAGTGACAACTACAAGTGTGGAGTTTTTGCTGTGGAGTTGCAAACACTAAAGTTTGAACAGCAGTGACTCATGACTCTATGAGTGCTCAGTGAAGAGGGACAGAGCTGAAGCCTGAGAGGACAGTCACACAGTGGCATTGTGGGCCTGTGGAGTGTGCACTGTGGAGTCTCTAGAGTCTATAGAGGTAACTCTAGCCAAGTTTCTTTGATTGTGTATAAATATTGTTATTCAAAAGACTCTTTGGCATTGATTGAAGATTCATTAAAATCAAAAAACTCCACTCATTGGATGTTGGTTATCTCATATATAGTTTAAACTTTATACTAGTAACCTTCTTTCAGACTTAACCAGTCCTCTCTTTCCCTTCTCCCACATTCACCACAGGGACCTGCTAATAAGGCAGTCTGTCTTCACTTCAGCGCTTGCCTCAAACCTGCTCCAAATACACAACAGTAGAGCCTAGAGATAAGTAAGAAGTATGAGGTTGATCCTTTAATGAAAATGAATGTTATGAATCATGATACATGTTACATTTGCGTGCCATTAATGTTGTATGGTCTCACTCTTTGAAACTAAACCTGCTGCTAGTATCTTCAACTAACCTTTTAGATTTGGAATAATTACAAATTTACAACATAAGTTAGTAGCATTGGTTAATGTAATTTGTGACTGGCTTCTACATATACTATTAGTGCCACCACATGTTATTCTGATAGATCAAAGTGACATATATACTATAAAATGATCTTCTCTCACAATGATCCTGAAACAATGGTATTTCATCTGAATAGTGACTTGATTTAATGTGGTATGCACTTTGAAACTCTACATCTGAAACTCTGTCAATTAAATGATATTGTAGGATTGGATGTCTTAATTGGTGCTCAGTTAAATTATTGTATAGATCCTGAAGCCCTTATAAGAAGACAAATCTGGCATATAACAGCCTTGTATTGTGATATATGAATGAATTTTAAGTGCATCACAAGGTGTTTAAAATTTTAAATACTATTCCTTGTGAAGTCATTGCTATATCTAATTCATACAATAACACACAGTACCACATATAATATCTTTTATGCCAAAACAGTGAATGATACAAGGCTGTGTTTATCTGCTTTAACTTGTTGATCATTGAGAAAGTGTATATTAAAATTTGAAACTTGTCAATTTAATACCACTTTATATGTGCTGATATTTGTACTTATTACTAGTAATGTTTGCATGCCAATTGTACAGCTGCTTAAATCAGATGGTTATAACTTGTAAAAGGTAGTCTTATTTCCAATTGTTCACTATTTGTGCAAACTGCCTTACAACTCAAGACCAACTCAACTCGTTGTTGTTTCAACTTTCAGGCTTTAGCCTATCCAAAATGGCCCCAAAAGCAAAAGATCCGGCATGGGCCCATGCAGATGTTGTTGATGGGGTTATGTATTGCAAGTATTGCAAGAAGTTGATTAAGGGTGGTGGAATTTACAGGCTTAAACAACACTTGGCTGCCATCAAAGGGCAAGTGAAGGCATGTGAAGCTCCACTAGATGACATTGGACAAATTAGAGCTGATATGCAAGCATATTTTAAGAAGTTTGAAGAGACTAAGCCTAGGCAAAAAGAGATAAAGGAAGAAGTAGGAAAGAAGAGGAGGCTTGCTGAAATGATGGGTGGGACCTATGCTCTGGGTTCAATTGAAGGCTCTTCATCTATCCCTTCTACCGATCTTAGGGATCATTTTGGGTATGTTGCACCCTCTGATACTACACAAGAGAAGGGTAAATAAAAAAAGAATGGTGGCATTCAAAGCTATTTTACATCCTTTGTTAGTGCCAATGCTTCTCATATGCCTCCAACACATGTTCAACTCACCTTAGATGACCATTGGAAGAAGAAATACAAAGAAGCTGCCTATGAATACATAACTAGATGGTGGTATGATGTTGATCTCCCCTTCAATGCTGCACGCTCTTCTTATTACCAACCTATGTGGGATGCTGTTATAGCTGTTGGTAAGGACTTCAAAGGCCCTAGTATGCATGACTTGAGGGGATCTCTTTTGCAAAAATAGACAGTGTCAATAGAAGAATACTTGAAGGACTTCAAACAGTCATGGGTCAGAACATGATGCACTATCATGTCAAATGGATGGATCGATCAGAAGGGTCATATTCTCATAAACTTTCTTGTCTCTTGCCCACGAGGAACCATATTTTTTAGATCAAGTGATGCATCTGATCAGGTGAAAGATGCAAATCTATTATTTTGTCTTTTGGATGACGTTGTTGAGGAGGTGGAGGCAAGTAATGTTGTACAAATCATCATAGATAATGCCTCTAACTATGTTCTTGCTGGTAAGATGTTAGAGAAAAAACATAAAACCATATTCTGGACTCCATGTGCGGCACATTGCATAGACCTCATGCTTGAGGACAAGTGTAAACATGATTGGATCAAGGACACTATAGAGCATGCCAAAAGCATCACCAAATACATCTACAACCACGGTTGGGTATTGAGCTTGATGAAGAGACACACACAGGGCAGGGAACTTGTTAGGCCTGTAGTTACTAGATTTGCAACTCACTTCCTTACGTTGCAATCTCTCATTTTCCAAGCACAGAACTTGGAGAAAATGTTTTCAAGTGATGAATGGAATTCATCCCAATGGGCCCTCAAACAAGATGAAAAAGACACCAAGAAAAGAATTAAAAACTCTTCATTTTGGAAAAGAGCAGTAGAGGTTGTGGCAATTACTGAGCCACTTGTTAAGGTGTTGCGGTTGGTTGATGGGGAAAAATTGGCCATGGGCTACATTTATGAAGCTATGGATCAAGCAAAGGAGCAGATAAAGAAAGCATACAAAGATAGAGTGGCCAAGTATGGGCCTATTTGGGAGATCATTGATAGGAGATGGAACAATCAACTCCATCGCCATATACATGCAGCTGGGTATTTTCTTAACCCAAGGTATCAGTATAGAGCGCATATTGATCCAGATCCGATTGGGAAGGTAGTAGATGGATTGTATTCTTGCCTTGAGCGCATGGTCCCAAATGAGGCAGACCAATTGGAGATACATCGACAGATCAACTCTTTCACCGTCGCCACAGGTACCTTTACCAATAATGTTGCTAAGATTTCAAGAGAGGAAGACCAACTAGGTAAACATTTCCATTGTTTGATTAACTTATGTTTTTAAAGTTTAAAGTTATTAACTACCTTGAATTAAGTTTAAATTGTTGAATTAAGGTATTAACTACCTTGACTCTTCACATTTGCAGCACAATGGTGGCAGGCATTTGGTAACCATACTAAACTATTGCAAAGGTTTGCAATTCGGGTCCTGAGTCAAACCTGCAGCTCTTCTAGGTGTGAGCGCAATTGGTCTTTGTTTGAGCGGATTCACACAAAGAAGAGAAACTGTTTAGAGAAAAAACGGTTAAACGAGCTAGTCTTTGTGCAGTACAACCTTCGACTCAAGCGCCCATACGGATCCCATTGTGTTGGATGATATAGATCCAAACTCAAAATGAGTAGTAGAGACCCAACCGCCAGAGTTTGGTGATTACATAGATGTTGTGTTGGAGGACTTGCTGGATGTTCCGTTGGATGCAGATCCTTTACTGCCGATGCCATTAGTTCATACAGGTGTAGATGCTGAGAGAGCAGTGCCAGGCATGGCAGGCACTAGCCGATCAGGACCTCGTACTTATAGTCCTCGACGACGTCGACATTCAGCCAGTACTACTACTTCATTAGTAGATGACTTTGATCCTGAGGAGACCGAGACTGAGCCAGATCATGATGCATTTGCTAGTCCTTCCGGTTCTTCTTCTAGTTCTAGTTCTAGCAGTGGTGCTAAGTTTGATGATGATCATTGATGATGTATTATCATTTATGTAGTTGATTATGTAGCATGTTTTTTGTACACTTTGTGCCATTTTGATATATTGACTCTTATATGGTATATACATGAGCAGATTTTGGTTATTTTGTCTTCAATGCCTTGGAATCATGGATTATAATCTTGAAAATGTTGTTTTTCTTTAAAATTTAAATATTTGATGTATTTTTTAGCAAACCGATTCATTAAATTCAAATTGGCCGATTTATGACCGATTCATTATCGATTCCGATTCCGATTCCGAGTTGACCCTCGACCAATTCCGAATCCAACTCCGATTTTTAAAACTATGCTCTGAACAAAGAACTACAGTCTCTTGAGCTTGCCATAACATAAGTCAAGAGCACTCTCTGTCGGAGAGCATTCCCACTGCATCATCCTTGCATCAAGCATATAGTTTAGTTAAAGTCTCTTGAACTTCCGTCATAAGATAAAGTTAAGAGCGCTCTCTGTCGGAGAGTTGAACTATGTGCTCCTAATAATAAAATCTTTCCAACTCACGTGTCCTCACTTATAATTTAACTTGTTGCTATCCCTCACCTAGTATGCTCTGCCAACTCTGAAAAGTTGGACTCGTACTCAGAACGGTGATCGGATTTGTTAATCTTGCAAGTAATAACATAATAAAACTTTCACCCCATAACCAACGCACCGGCGTTGTCTTGATAAATACTCAGGTAGTGGGCAAATTCCAAGTGTGGGCGCCAGGCAACCCAATCTGGACACTCGTTGGTTAAATTCTCTGAACACCTAGCTTGTGATTCCAAATAGGTCCGTCATGTCTTCGAACGGAGCCACTGAAAGTATTTTCGGTTAGGTTTCCTAGACACCTTAAGCAAGATCATCTTTAAAATCCTTAAAATTTACTAAGAGCACTCGCACAATCTAATATTCACTGGTTTAATTTCTAGACGTATGTTTAATTCTCTGGCGCATTTCAGCTTCATTGACTCCATAAGGCACTGGTCCTTGTTTTAATTTGCATGATCATTTGATCAATTGTCTATGGTTTGTTATAATTGCTATAACTGAATGCTTAATTGAAGTCTAGAATTTAAACTTATCTTTCAATCTCTTGTTGCAACGTGGATTGCTCTTTGATTTTGTATCACATTTATAACAAGTATAACACCTTCTAATCATATTAACTCCTAAACAACACCCATCCGCATCTGCAACCTTTAAGAACACTTTAACAACTTAAGAGCCATAGAAACTCTTTTGTAGGGACTACCCCCCTGGCTTCATTAGGAGTTAGCCTAAACGGAGGAGCTAAGAGTAGTTGACAGTACCTAGCTCTGTGCTTGCCCCAAGGTCACACCTCTCCCACTTTGCTAAGTGAGGAGACAACTTTCAATTGATTTCTGCTGCTGGTGTGCAATCGGCGGACAACAACTCCTACCTCTCAAGTTCCACACACCTTCAACTCAGTGCAACTCCACTCAGACTCCTCAATCATCTCACCTCAACTCCACTCATCTGCCAGTGTAGGTTGCGCCCCCTCCGGGCCTCTTTGGCTATAAATAAAGCAACCATTTTCTCATTCAAGCTAGTAAAAGTTGCTTGAGAAAGGTTGGGCTATTGCTGTAATACTGTATTGATCATTCATTGTTGGAATAAAGAAGCTTTGGAGGCTAAATTGAGTAGTGCTTTCATGTGTGGAGTACCATTGCCATGCTGTTATTGAGGTGATCTGCTATATTTTCAATTCTTGCTATCAGTTTTGTTTGGCCCGAATGATTCTTTGAATCATAGCAATAGATCATTGTAAGTAAGATTACTTACTTCTATTTTGTTATATATGCCTAGAGAGTTAAGATTTACATGCTAAATAAGATTATTTTCCATGTTATGTGTTGTCTGTCGATTGCACATCAGCAATAGAAATCTTCCAAAAGTTGTCTCCTCACTTAAGAAAATAGGAGAGGTGTGACCTTGGGGGCAAGCACAGAGCCAGGTACTGTCACCTACTCCTAGCTCCTCCGTTTACGCTAACTCTTAACAAAACCAAGGGGGGTAGTCCCTAACAAAGAGTTTTCTATGACTCAATGTGGTTCAAGTGTTTTAATTGGTTACGGGTGCGGATGGGTTTAAGAGTTTTTGTGATTAAAGGTGTTTGTTTATTATGAGTTTGACACATAAATCAAAGCAATCCACGGTGCTATCAAGAGATTAAAAGATAAGTAATGATTCCAAACTTCATTAATTATGCATTCATAGATAGAAATTAAAGCATGCCACAGACAATTAATCCAAATATAATAATTATGCAGATTACAAGACCAGTGCCTTATGGAGTCAAAATACCGAAATGCGCAAAGAATTAAATAACAAGTCTTGAAATCAAACTAGTGAATACTAGGTTGTGTGAGTGCTCTTGGTAGATTTTAAGAATTTTAAGTGCTCTTGATTAGAGTGTCAACAAAGGTTTGTCAAAAAGCCAAGGGAATATTCCAAGTTCAATCCGTCGGAGACATGACGGGCCCGCCCAGTATCCCAGGCTGGTATCGCAGAGATTGACCAGCTAGCTGAGAACCTTAGACAGCAGGGGTTTCGGCGCCTTTACTAAGATGTACTTTAAAAAATTCCCTACAACGCCGGTGCGTCGGTTATAGGGTTTAAATTTTATAAATTTTTTCTTGCAAGTTTATAAATCCAATGCCGTTTCTGGGTACTCCAATTTTAAGGTCAGTCAGAGCATACTCCGGCAAGCAGAGAACGAAGTAAATTAATTAGGAGGTGTGCATTGCAAATTTTATTAAGTTAATTAATTAAGACTCTCCGACAGAGAGCACTCTTGACCCTGTCTTATGACAGTGGTTCAAGAGACTTAGCTAATCTAAGATGCCTAATGCAAGGGTATGCAGTTCTAAGTATGCTCTCTGATAGAGAGTGTTTTTGACTTGTGTTATTGCAAGTTCAAGAGACTTAATTAATTTGTTCAACTTGAAAGAAACATAAAGCATAAATATCTAACTACCCAAGAGTCTCTTTTAGGTTTTTTAGGGCCCTAATCGAGAAAGCAAGGGGGTAAGTAAAATAGTAAATAAATTATTCAATGTCTAGGTAAACAATCAAATCATCATTTTACTTCATTTTTCATGGATGATAATCTAATTAGCAATTAATCAAACAATTTTTTCCTTTTCTAATAACTTTTATGCAAGCAAAAATGAAATCAAACCTAATCTAACATGAGAACAGATTGCATAAAAAAAAACTAGCAAGAATATACTAATGAAATCAAATCTAACCAAACCTTTTAACAAATTGAAACTGATTACCCTATTCTACTTTTACCATTTATTTATCTTGCAGGTATAAAGAAAATTGAAAAAAATTGGAATATGGACAATGGCAATACAGGCTTCCCCCAAATGGGGGAAGTGGGGTGTGGGAGCCTTAATCCCACTTGCTCTTTTATTAATTCTTTACAATGCCTTTCTTTTGATGTTTTTCGCCTCTTTTCCTATCTTTGGAAAGCTTCCAGATTGAGTTGTGAAAGGGGAATGAAGAAAGGGGGATAATGAGTCTTTTTTTAAGCTTTGAATCTTCAATTTTTCACCAGCACTTCCGCTGTACCTATCACAAAAGTAAAAAATCAGCAAGCTAACAATACTAAAAAGTGATAGGAAAGACAATGCAAAAATAAAAAAATTTGAAAAAAAATTTTGTACTCAGAAAAATTTTCGAAATTTTGCATGGAAAGTACAAACTTCTTCCTAGATCTAAAGAATAATATTAGATCTAACACAGCCTAAAGAAGATAGATCTAAATATAAACAATGAAAGAGTGGATCTACTTCTTAAGCAATGCAAAACAAGAAAAATGAAAGGGTAAAGAAGAAGGGGTTCTTGTGGATGGAACACAAGAGCGGAAGAGAAGTTTCCAGCTTTCTTTTGTAAGAGAAGAATACGATCTGTGTAGGTCCCGCAATCACAAAGTGTTAACAAAGGGGTTGCTTGAAGCTTGGGCTAGATGTAGCTGAACTCACACCCTTCTTCAACCTGTGAAACCTAATAACACCAAAACTCAAACACAAAGTAAGATCAAATCATATGAAAGTATGCTAAGAGAATTAAATCAGGATCAACACTACGTATTACTAACTACTCATGTTCATCAAGATTTTAATTTACATTGCATAAATAATCAACTTGAAACATCAAATGATTACTCTACCATGCCAACAGTGGCCCTCTTGAGCTTTAACAAAATAAAATTGATCTCATTCAAAGTATTTAAAAGCAAAGGGTTAGAAGCAATGTCACCTCAACCATGAAATGTATACCACATGCAAAGAGCTCATAGACCTCCAAAGTCGAAATTCTTATTAAAAATTCAAAGCAAAGCCTGATACAATTTCTACAGAGTAACTCTGCCACAAAAGTTCCACCCCTAATAGAGCTCAAAGAGCCTCTATTTATACAAAGAGAGAAGACTAAAACCCTAAAACCAAACTAAGAGTAACACCGGAATAATTGAATGAGCTCGGCATGATAATTTAGAGTTGAACTGAGCTGCAACTGAGCTGTAACTAAGTGCTGGAGTAATGAGGGGGGGTGAGGTGGCTCATCCTCCCTCGTAATGATCGCCCAACCAATAGATAACCCACACTTCAACCAAAAACGGATTTGACCAAAGAGGGCAAATTTTTGACTGATAGTTCAACTGCTACACTCCGATACTTGATTTGAAACTGACCGATATTGATTGGAATCATCATAAATGCTCCGTGCCATGCCATTTAGCCTTTCATTTCGCTGAATTCGGATTAATTTGGAGAGATTTGAATTTTCTCCAAAATAATCATTTTTATTAATTAATCAATATTTTCCCCAAAACTGACTTTTTTGAGAAAATATGATTTATGTGGCTGAATGATGATCTGGAACTTGGATCTGGCTGGCTGGCTGATCAAGAATGATTTTTGGCTTAAGGTTAGAGCCTTCAAACACTGAATTCGGGTTCCGGATGACCGACTTATTCCAAATTAAATTTTTCCATTTAAATTATGGAAAAATTTAATTAAAAACCTAGGAAAAATTAAAAAATTAAAAAATAAAAATTTTGATGCGTCCGGTAAAAAAATTTCAGAATTTTTTTCTGAGGGTCCTATTGACTTAGGACATGACCATAGTCTATTCTAATAATGTCTAGTAGGTTTATATACACTCAGTTGGGCTTTAATAACCCTCCAAGGCCCAGAATTCAAAATCGGGCATTCCAGCTTTGGAGGAAGCGGGAGAAAACCTCGTCAATTATACTCGGCTATAGGCAAAGCATAATTGTCAAGGGGAAAAAACTCCCTGGAATACCTTAATTGAAATTCTACGTCTTAGGAGATTGAACCACTCAAAACACTCTACTAGCACATTTTATTACAAACCTAGCGGGGCCATGGTCATAATTATTCAAAACAAAAACTGATTAGCCAAAACTGGCTAGACACAAAGGCGGATCATCTGATACACTGGAATCAAACATTTGTCATGTTTGTCAAATGGAGGCTCCTCAACGAATCCAACTAAGTGCAAAATTAGTGGATAACATTATGTTATCTCTTTGCATGTGTATATCCAGATCTCATACGGTTGTATGCAAGATTGTTGTTTAGCTTTCAGGTTGCTAGGATTGGAATATTTGTGGATCTAGCTTGACTCCACTGCATTTCCAATGAAATTGCGAATATTTTGTCCCTTTGCACTCCACTAACAAGTTTCCTTGGCAAATCTTTCCAGCAAAAGGCTTTCTCTCTCCTCTTCCTCCAATTTTTTTTTCTTTTTCAAAATGGTTACTTTTTATGATCTTGTTGTTTAAATCTATTCATTTGCAAAATAAATCATTCATAGATCTAATCAATAGGATCTTTCAGCTTAGATCTCAATTATTGCATAAGAATTTCCATTTTTTCAATTGAAGAGATCTAGCGTAGATCACCTTTTACATGTATCATAAGGAAAATATTTAACTTGTTGAGGGTAGTCTTGTTTCAAGGATTAAACAGATAAATTTGGCATCTAAGTGCACATCGTATTGGCTGCTCAAAATGCAAGCCACGATCCCAAGGAAAGTTTGCTTTCCTTGGTCATTTTTTTTGCATTTTTATAAAATTTTAACTTAGATTTTTTTTAGAAATGTTTTTTAGGATGTTCAAAGACACTCTTAAAGTGTTTTTGAGCATCTTTTGGGTTTAATAGCTCGTTTTTTTTTAGCAGGTCCGACAAAAAGGAGGAGGAGGTGCTATCCGATTTTTTATATTTAAGCCATTCAAGGCTTTTTGGAGCTCCACTTTCAAGTATTTGTCAATTTTTTACCTGTGTAAGCCTTTGGATCCTAGATAACTAGGACCAAAGAGCATTCCTCTTCGAACTTGTTGTAAACCACTTAATAAAGTTTCTTGAGTAGGCTCTGTTGTCGCCCGAAACTTGAACGTGAGTACTGAAGCCCAAAATGCAAGAGCATCGGCCCGGTGACAATTCTCGAGAGAGAGGCCAATGTCACCACACCCCTCTCCTCGGTTCAGGCTGGCTCTTCTCCAGCTCTAGGGGGGTTTCCCTAAGTTAGGATCGCTAAGGCAGGTGCAGCTGAGGGCAAGGTGATCTGAAGAGGCTACCTTAGAGAAACATGGGTAGCAAAAAAGGAAAAGATTGTACTTGATGGACAGGAAGGGAAGGGAGGATCAGACCTCGAGGGAAGATTAGTGTCAATATCCGAAGGGTGAATGGAGTCAAAAGGGGACTTGAAGAGGCCTTGCGTTTCACAAAAGGGAGACTAAGCTGGTGCGTTCCACAATCAAAAGCAAGGAGAATGTAAGTATAATTGACTACTGTCCATTACTCCTAAGACCTTGAAAAGCCGACAAACAAGTTCACAACCGCAAATGTTTTCCCAATGGGCTAGGTTATAGCCTTCTATGCTAGGTTTTAATCTACAGCCTATGAAAAACGAAGAACCATGACAGGGATGCCCAAATGAATCAAAGAACCCAACATGACTTTTTCTATTATTCAACTTTGGGGAAAAATCCTCCCAACCAAATTTTCCATCCTTACAATCGAGAAAGCTCGCCTCTTTATAGACAACAGCCATTCTCCTAAAATAAAATAAAGGCAATAAAGTAATAAAGATAAAGTGGATTGAGATTCACTTTTCTCTCCACTAAAATCTACAAAGATTACTACTACGCTGAAGTGTAACTAACACTCTATTAAGATATCAAAAATAAATAAAACATTTAAACTAATAGTTTTATCTTGGACCAAACCGAGGAACTAAAAGCTCACACTCCACGCAACCAGTCATGTGAGCTGGCCACCAAATACCCACGAAAAAATCCATGGTTCTGTAATCGGAGAAAAGACACACGGCCGAGTGTGTTAGTCGAGCTCGATTTAGTTTGAGTAGATGCAAATCAAGTCGTTTAATTTCCAGCTCCAAGTCCCGCTAAAAGAAATTGGCTCTTCAATTCCAGATGTTGAAGACTGGCTGGAGTTAGCTGCCAGAGAAGCCACATCACGGTGAAATGCCACAAATTGTTCTTTTAGCTGCAACCGCCGATGTAACTGCAGGTCCACTCAGAATCACCAGAATCAAAAAAGAACAAAGCTCAGCCACCACAAACTCTTGTCTTGTAAAATCGGAGGAAATCACATCTGAACTCCACGAATCGACTCTCTCCACGTAACAATGAAGATACCCAGTGGTTATAAATCGCTTGGCTGCCAATGCCAATTTCTATCTAACTTAAAAAAATACCTAAACAAGAACAACACCCCACCGGCTCACGATGACCAAAGGTGCCCGTAATGAACTGAACGAAACACGGCTCCAAGCACTCAGTTGCTAACGCACAGTATGAAAAAGATTTTGAGCTTCGTCGCTGAGAAAAAGATGCACAGATGGTTCCAGTGACACGTGGATCAATTAGCTACTCCGGGATTCCATTTTGAAAATGGTGTCAATGATGTGGTCTGTCAGTGAAGTGCATGAATTAAATTTTAATTTATGCCGTGCTTTGTTGAACCCCTCACTCGCAGCTTGCTTCCACTGCCAGGTTCTTAATATTGTCTTTACAAGGATCTCCAAATTTCTTTATCGAAACCTCAACTGAGCAACTCTCACGTCCAATGCATGCCTCTTCTACGATGGACATTGTGTTGTTAGTGTTGCAATGACCATGTGTGAAGCTTCCACAGCTTCCTTCGATAGTTCCAAAACTTGCAAATTTGATAGATTTTATGAGATGGCCAGATGAAGGACAATGTAACTGTAGTTCTGGCTTTGGTTTATTCACTTCCAATCCACTAGCTGTGCTTGATTTCCATGAATCTACAGGTGGAAGGTGTGTCTCTGATACTTGGGCACACAAAGTTCCTACAGAACGTGTCATGAAGGAGATTTGAGTAGGATCTCCACCTAGCTCTTCGAAGAGAACCAACACATTACCTGTTGGTTGAAACCAAGAACGAGGAACATGATATAGTTTTTGTGATGGTTGGCCACAATTTGTTTCACATTTACTTGAAGAGAAAGTTCCTCTATAATCACATGGATCAATAAAACCAGTCTGAGAAGCAATGTAGGATGGCCAATAGCATCCAATACTCTGTCCATTTACCCAAGCAACTCCCTTGCCCATTCCCAAAAGGTTTAGAGCAACCAGATCATTGCTATCTAGAGCATCAAAGTTGGTCTGTCATGAGCACCTGCAATATTACTACCATCAAGAACATAATTTTGTTTGTTTGTTGATGTATAGATCGACTGCCCCCTTGTTCAGATTCAAGCAAGCACTTCTGAAGTTCTGTACAATGGTCCTGAAAATTTCTAACTGCTGTATAGTATCCTGTAGAGTGCCATTAATGGCAGCAGCAAGCAGAGAATATCTTGGCACATGCAGAGAAGATCCAGCATAGTTTCCACACAGCAGCCCATAAAGAAGCCTTCACAACAGCAGCAACAGTATGCCTTCCTTCAACAGATCTGCAGAACTATTTGAAGAAATTGAGAAGTTATCCATTTCATTATTGAGCACTATACCAGTTTTCTGAGAAAATAATACAGCCCGAAAGTATGAATTTATAGTGCTTGTTAGAGAAACAGCATTGCGACTCTTATCTTTGACTATCAAAATGCTGACTATTTTGTGGTCTTTTGCAGGCTGTGGAGGACTGTATTTCAGTTGCAGATGTACCCTGACCAGCAACTGATGTGTAAAAGAAAAAACAAGATCTTTCTGCTGCTTTGTGGACACCTTTGTCAAATTGAGGTGGTAACAGGCTCTTCAGATCACACTCTCCATCCCCCACGGGGGATCTGTGTCGGTGCCTTTTTTCATGTTTTTTTTGTTTAGTTTAGTTTCTTTTGCAGAATAGTATACTTTGATTTGTGCATTCATTTATATTTTTATTTGATCAAGAGCAACATTAATACTAACCCCACAACTTCCCAAGTTACCCGAAAGGGGAAAGAGATGCGTGGTAGGCTTAATTAAACAACCTTTGTTTCATTCAGTACTTTAGTTTATTTTTACTTTTCACTTAAAATTAACCCCTCGCTTTCCCGATTGAGGTTCATTTGAACCGAAAGAGATTCTTCGAGGTTAATTTTTCCTTTTTAACAAACAAACTTAGTCTTTAAAATCTTTAAAATCAACAAGACTCTGTTGTGTATGCTCTACACCGCTGCAGTTCAACCGAACAGTTGGTTGCACCAAACGCAACGTGGGTGACTAGTTTAATTAGTTTTCACATCTCAATTAACCTCACCAGGCAAAAATCCAACGCCTCGATTTGGTCCGTTGCGGGGAAAGTTCACAGAGGAAGCGGGAACAACTAGGTAGTGACCTCGAGACACCGCCAGGCTACACTCTTGTTGGTGTAGTGTTGGACACGTCTCAGAGACTCTAACCCAGCCCACATATTCCTCGCGTGGAACTGCATCGAATAAGGGTTTTGGACATATGCCTCATTCTCTCAGGTATATTTGGATTTGCCTTCCCCTAATCTAATTCACTTATCTTCCATATTAATCTAACACTGGCCAAGAGCATTTGTAGCACATCCCAGCAATACAACAACACTTTCTTATTTCAGACTCCATTCTCAGCACTGGTATTATCATCATACAATATTTTGCTTCTATATACTTTGTATATCATGTGTTAAGTTATTCTATATGTTGTTGTGGTTAAATATCATTGCAAATATTATTGTTCCAGTGTTTCGTTTTCATCAAACTCCTAAGTAACTTAATCATCATCACATTAAGGCTTAACAGCCTTAGAAACTAATAGGGTCTACCGCCCTTGGCTTCGATTAGAAGTTGGCCTAAACGGAGGAGTCAAGAACAAGGTGACATCCTTGAATCCAGACTTGAATCCAGACTTGCCCCAAGGACACACCGAGTGGCTTGAATATTTTTGCCACGTTCCCCCCAGGTGTGTGAAAGGCGACAACAGGTCTCACACCAAATTGTTAGTGCGAGCCATCTTTTGCAAAGTGTGATATCCCCTTTCTACTGATTAGTATGACAGGATGACTAGTTCCCTATCTAACCCCATAGGCTAGAGCCAGTGAAGACAAGGGATTCATTATTATTGTCACTTAGTGACTAATTGGCTAGGTGGTATTGGATAACCCATGGTATGTCCCATGGTATAGAATTTTAAAAGAAGATAAATGAGGAAGAACACCTCACCTGTAGGATAGGATGATTTGACTTGATCTCTTGTATGTCTAGCGAGTCAGAGTTTTCGTTGGGGTTTAGCAAAACCCTTCCATCTTTTTTTGGTTTTGGTGGTGCAAGATCGATCCTAGCTAAACTTTGGAAAATACATTCAGGGTTTTCGATTGAGCTTCATGTGATGATTGATATCCATTGATTGGTCTCAAACCTTGCTTGGGTGAATTTACTTGAAGAAGCCAAAATTCTTGAAAGGCCAAGTTGCTTATGGAGGCCAAATTCATTCGAGCAAGTTGATTTATCTACAGACACCGAATCGATTTCTTGAAGACCGAATTCATTTGCTTGGGCATTATTATTTGTGGATCCCACTTTCTATAGGGTCAAATTCAGTACTTAGTGTCCTGCTACCTACGAGCTCTGCTACCCACGTCCCTGCTCTACGCGTTCCTGCTCCACATCTGCTCCGCGAGTCGAACCCGCGAGCTCTGTTACCCATGCCCCTGCTCCCGCGTCCCTGCTCTGCGAGCCGCTGCAATCCGCGGGCTCTGCTACCCTCCACACCCCATCTCTTAACCCTGCTTCCGCATCCTTGCTTCGTGTCTTGCAACCTGCAAGCCGCTACAACTGCTACACACGGCTTCCTCTCCCGTGACCTCTGCATCCCTTGCTCCATACCCGGGAGCCCATCCTCCACGACCTCCACCACTCTCCAGCCTGCACCTTGCGGGTCTCCTCACTTTTCGTGCCCCTTCGCCTCCCCTCGAGCTTCACACCCCTCCATGTCTGCTCTTCCTCCCCCTCAGCCCACTCTCAAGACCCCCCTAATCGAGCCCTAGCATATGTGGGCCTAGATAAAGCTGGATATGGAGGACCCAACGAAAAATAGGGAGTATAGAGAGTTTAGGGAGACTCTGAACGCGGGGGATTTCAACAATAGAGGCCAGCTTAGATACCTCAATCAATGCCACAACAATTTGGACTCAACTTACAGCCCAACGGGCATCGCCATGTAGTCGGATTTCGCATTCTGGATGTCCCAAGTTAAACAAATGATGCAAAAAATGGAATTTCTCGAAACAGGAAACAACAAACTCTGTTCAGATGTCAAGACCCTTTCTGCTAGAGTAGAAGAGGTTGAAGGTGACATTTTATCCCTTAGAAACATATTTCACGAGAGCATGGTGCAAGAAAAACCCCACCTCCCGAATGAGGCATTACACGCAAAAATTCTTGACCTCAAGACCAAGCAGGAAGAAATCAGATCCCAATAGGCCACCTTCAAACAAGAAATAGAATCACGCATCAAATCCTGGGCACAGGTAGTTCAGGGAAAGGACAAAAGCCCCTCCCCTCTTATAGCAGTTGAGGAGGTAGTGCAAGCCAAACTCGTCGAAGAATGGACCAGACGGGCTAGGGAATTGAATCTTAAAGTGAGAGTTCTCCCTCTACCTCACCCCTCCTCGGATCCTATGGAGATGGGAATCAGATTCCTTCGAGTTACTCTAGACATACCCGACATAAACATGGATAGAGCTTGGCTGGGTAACGACTCCACTCTTTTCCTCAGATTCCGAAATACAACAGATCGGCTTTGTGCCCTTAGGGCTAAACAGAAGTTGTTCTCCCTTCCCAGCAGGATATTCTTGGACGAGGAACTCACTAAAGCACAGGTTACAGAGCTTAAACACTCCAGGGAACAGGTCGCTACAGCAAGGCAGGCAGGGAAATGGGCAGTTATCAAGAATCTTCGGGCAATAATCCAGGACTCCTCCCCCCCTGGGTGGGCACCTTGAACTGGTAGTTCCAAATGACAAGGCCGACTAGGGAGACAACAGGGTTCAGATATCTCTGTTTGCTGCTAGAATGGCAACGCATCCTTTTGGTCATCACCAGGTCTTCTGTATGACGCTCTCACCTCAGTGGATATCCTTCTTGTAACCGAGACTCATGCGAGCCCTATTCGACCTCTCCCAAACATCGCAAGGTACCATTGGTTTTCATTTTGTAGGAAGGAAACAAGGAGTTCTAGTGGGGTCAGAGGTTCAGGTGGACTAGCTTGTTTGGTTAGAGACTCTCCCCAAAACAGGGTATCCCTGATAGCTGCAGATGAGTATGCCAAGTTCATGTGGATTTGGGTTAGTGCTAGTGTCTCCTCCCTGAAGAACATCTACTTTGCAGTTTGCTACTTTCCCCCAGCCTCTTCACCATTTTCCATCCACAATGGCCCAGATGGGGACCCCTTTATATACTTGTACACTGGCATCACCCAATATTCCGCTGATGGGGAGGTTATGCTTATAGGGGACTTCAACGCTCGTACCAGAGATCTCCAGATCCCTCTCCACGACCGCTGAGAGGATGTGTTCTGTACACAAGGGATTGATCCGATCTCGGTCAGTCTTCACCGGATATCAAAGGACTCCTTAGGGCCCACCACAGCTTATGGTAAACACCTCTTGTAGCTAGGGGAATCTCACGAGTTGCTAATTTTAAATGGCCTTCCCTGCTTTGCTGACTCACTTCTTTACCTATCGGCCATATGGAGGGGGAGCAAGTGTGATGGATTATGTTCTCGCTAGCCAGAACTTGCTTGCCTTTATTCGAAATCTCTCAATCTGCCCCATCCCCCTTGTTGATCATACACTTCTCTCACTCTCTCTCCGGCTTGACCCTCCCCTGCCAACTCATCACCCCCCCCCTCCCCCAGAGTCCACCCCAAATCACCTTTCAGTTTAACAAAGGAAACCCTGACATCTTCTCGTGCACTCTTCGCTAAATACCTCCACCTGAGACCCAGTTCTCCTCGTTTGACTCGGCTTCCGCTAAATATCAGTGCCTTTCATCTGCGATATGGGAAATTGCACTCAAGTCCTTCCCCCACTCCACTCGCACCACCTCTTCCTCCCCCAAGGTTGGTTCTTGTCCCATGAATAAATGGTATGATGACGAGCGCAAAAACTTCCATCGAGTACTTCGGCATGTCTTCACCCTTTCCCAATCCTCCTACCCCGGCATCAAAACTTGCTACCGTCGTCTCCTATCTGAATGTATACCTGTTTGTTTCATGTCTGAATTGGTATCTTCTAGTTGGATATCTTCAAATTCTTCTGTGTATCTACTCTTCCTTCTCCTATAGGTTACAAAAGGATCTCCTTCTGTATTCATCTACTTTTCATCTCTTAAGCCCACAGCTGGCCAAGAAAACAGCTCTGATACCACTGTAATATCCCAAATCCCGATATTTTCTATTTCTAAACAAATATGCTGATACAACGGGGCATGCAAACTGCCATGCAAAAATCCCTATTTTATAGGAAAAATTAGGGTTAGGGTTTGTGAGATAGAATGAACACTTACCACTGATAAGCCGGCTGGACTGCTCCAGAGAAAGTATGCAAGCACTGAGAACTGGATCGGAGATGAATTGATCTCCTCTGCTTCCGGTGAACCCCCAGCAGCAAGACACCCAATCAGAAAAGGATGACGCCCTCAGGGAAGGAGGTGTCTGATGGAACTACCAATTTGCACGGCTGATAGCCTTTCCGTGCCGGAGAGAATGCCTGGTGCATGCAGGATTTCTGAGACCTCTAGGCAGGATAGCGACTTGCTTCAGAGAGACAGCTGCTCACGCCCCTGGGATCCCAAAACTGCTGATAACTGCTTCGGATGAGCACAGACGGATCTGATAATCACCGGGTACCGGAGTATGAAGCTGATAATGAGAATGGTGCCTGAGTTTCGGAAGGAAACTGAGATCTGAAGGCCCAGCAGCTGATTAGGGCTTTTTGGCTGGAAACCCCCCCTTACGGCTGCACACATGTCCCTGCAACGATCTATACCATGTACTAGATAACTGATGAATGAATGAAGAACAAGTGGTGAACCAGTATGGCTTACCCTGAATGAGACTAGGACAGATGTTTCACTGCCGAAATCTTGTTAGCTGAAGACTCCGTCTCCAACCCCAACTGCTGTGATGCTATCCAAGAGCTCCCAAAATAATCATAATCAAAAGTGAAGTCTCCTTTCGCTTTATCCTCTATTTATAAAGTTCAACTGCGCAAAACCTAATCTTTGACCTAATTAGGTCACTTTATCTTCTAATTTGCCGTTGACTTGCATGCATGCGGATGGAGACTTAAAGAGTGCATGCACCATTAAATAATGCTTGGATGACATGCACGAAGGTGGCCTTTGGCCCCGGTGGCCTCTTCTTGACCAAATGATGATGCCCTAGATCTTCTATGGATGGCATCAGTCCTTAGCTGATTCCCTAGCTGTCAGTAACCGCTCGAACCCACAGGAATCACATAGGTTAGCGGTTTTGGGCCTCAAGGCCTAATTGGAAGAGGACATTACAGGAACTCTCATCTCTCCTTGCCCACTCCCCCAAGCAATTCTGGAGTACCATCCTCCCCCGGCGCTCTCCTCTTCCATCCGACCTCAACCCTGCTTCCATGTTCTCCCACACTTCCAATCTTTATGATATTCCTGGACAAGCCCAAATTCATGTTACTTCCCCACCTTCCTCCTGTGACCTATTCTCTGACAGGGATATCAAAGAGGCCATTTAGGTGATGAACAACAACAAAGCAGTAGATGAAGAAGGCTACCAAGCCGAGTTCTTTAAACACGGTCTCCACGCTCTGGTTAGCTATTTAACTGATCTTTTTAACCATGTTGTGCACGAAGGATTTCCACCAGTATGGTCACATCATATTATCCATTTGATTCATAAGTCAGTATCCATTTTTTATCCTAATAACTACAGAACAATCATGGTGGGCCACACGTTCTCAAAGTTATATGCCACTGTCCTTCATAAAAAACTATCCAACAATCTCGAGCAGAGAAACCTCAAAGTCAGGGGCCAAGCAGGGTTTCAACCAGCTCATCAAACCATTGACCATATCTTCACCCTTTGTGTCATGATTGAGGAGGCACGCCACCGTTCTTCAAAATTCTACTGCTTTTTTGTGGATTTTTGGAAAGCCTTTGACTCAGTCCCAAGGGAAAATTTACTACAGAGACTCAGAGGCATTGACATCTCGACAACCCTATTGACAGCTATTATGCGCCTATATGAATCCGTCCTAGGTCGTCTTCGTTCAGCTCACGAATTGTCTAAGCTCATCAGGAGCACTATCAAGGTTAAACAAGGCTACCCACTATCTCCCACCATGTTAGGGATTTATATTGATTAGTTGGAAGCCTTTCTTCATGAGCATATCCAAGACACGGACGGTTGCTTTCTTCACCATGTTTTGATATCTATTCTACTATTTGTTGATGATGTAGTTCTTCTCTCATCCTCTCCTGAAGGATTACAAAGACAACTAGATGCCTTAGCTCTATTTTGTGACCTCCGGCAGTTGACGGTGAATTTGGGGAAAACAAAGATTATGATCTTCAACAGGGTGAAGAAAACTTCGAACCTCCGCTTCATATTCAAAGGGGAGGAGGTTGAGATTACCAATGTCTATACTTACTTGGGGGTGCAGTTCTCAAGTTCCCGTTTCAGCTTGCGACCGACTCTTCAACCTTGAATCAACAAAGGGTATGGATCCCTAGCCCTTCTTGAGAGACAGTGCTTTCGTCGTCACTTTCAAGTCACCTTGTCCAAGATGAACCTTATGGACGCCTTGATCCGTCCAACAATTCTATACAGATCAGAGATTTGGGGACCTTCTTTACTTGAGTGAGATTGGGCCTCAGCTGAGAGAGTCCAGATCCTTCTTCGTCCCATCATCAAATGCAAGCAAATAGTACCGCAACACATCATCCTGGCCGAGTTTGGGGCTCACCCCTTCCACCTTGAGACGACCTTCAGACTGGTTTCCTTTTTGCATCGTGTTCAAGGATTTGCAGACTCGTCAAAAGGTCGAGACAGGTATCCATACCTTGCATACCGCTCCTCGGAGGCTATTGGCCATGCTTCCCACTCGGGTAGAGCCAAATGTTGGTTCACAGGGGTCTTTGACCTTCTTGAATCAGTAGGTATTCAAATAGATCGTCTTCCTCCGTTCCAGTATTTCACTAGATGCTCCTGGCCATATCCTACCTACCCGACAAGAGCTAAACAAGATTATCAGGGAGGATATTTATAGGCACTTTATCCAGGTTACCTAGGTCAATCCTCCGGGAGGGTTGCGCCCAAAGATGGCCTTTTATGCTAAGTACTTCTTGGAAATAAAAGATGGGCTCATTGTCCGACCCCAGTACGCATTGCGTCACTAGATGCATGCTCTTTGTATCCCTCTCGAGCAGTTCAGAGTAGGATCCCAAAGACTTCGGATAGAGACGGATCACCAGATTGATAGATCTGATAAGATCTGCCAAGTATGTCATCTACAGGAAATGGAAACCGAGATGCACTTTATTTTCAGATGCCCTATATACTACGAGATCAGAGGACGGTTCCATTGTTTGTTTAGAAGCTCTCAGACCCTAGCAAATGTTTTCAGGTACCCTGATCAAAGGTATTTAGCACTCTATCTACAGGAGGCTCTCTGGTTTCAAGCACATATTCTACAGGCTCACACTAGGCCTGGCACCACACAGGATATCATGACATTTTTCAACGTGCTACCACCTTCTAGGGGCACCAAGAGATCAACCGACATGGATGCTGAGCCTGTTTCTATATAGTGAGGATCCGTGGGGTCGCTTCTCGACCCACGAGATCTCAGCAAAAAAATCGTACCAGACCTCCCCCAGAGAGACGGACTAGATCATCCGGAGCTCAACATCATGCAAACTCCTCCCAACGACAACTCAGTAGACAACCCGCACCCTCATCGGGCCAGCAGACTTCACTGAACTTTCCACATTGTTTCTCTTTCGGCCTCGGATGTTAGGAGTGCTAGACCTTCTTGGTCCTATTCATTTCAGGGTCTTCTCCGCCAGGACACTTCCGTCCCATGGATGAGCTCCGGTTGTGTGGCCGCAACTGGAACTTTATCATACTTCATCTCAACTCGTTTTGCTTAGTGTTACCCTCTGCACTGTATTTCCTTTTTCTTTATTTCCTCTTTAAAGGAGACCGTTTAGTCCTCCCGCTCTATACGGACATCATTGTAACCTACAGTCCCATTGACCTACTTTGTGGCCATTAGTTGGACATTAAAAAAATTATCTTATCTTATCTTATCTTATCTTATTATCTACTAGGGGAGGGATGAACTTATTTGTCAGAGGCCGATTCTTTGTCTTAGTGGGCCGAATCCATTGAGTGGGGCTGACTTCATCAGAGTTGGGGATGGATTTATTTGCGGGAAACATTCTTGTTGAGGGTTGATTCCCATAGGAGAGGGGGCCAAATCCTTGGAGGTAGCCGAATTCATTATTTGAGGTCGAGTTCATCAATAGGAACCGAAGTCCATTCATGGAAGACCGAATACCATAGTAGAGGCTGAGGTCCATAGAGAGAGTGACAAATCTGCTAGAGGGACCAAACAGTTAAGGGGGGTCGAGCTTCCTTGAAGAGGTTGAGTTTCTCAGTGGGAGCTGACGTGCAATAAGAGGGACTATTTACTGTTGAAGGGGAGTCGAATCCAGGGATTTGTGGCAGTGAGTGGGGTGACTTCCAAAGAGGTTGAGACATTTTCCCAAAAAGGGACAAGTGCACTGCCATTTGAGGAGTGTAGTATCCCAAATCCCAATATTTTCTAATTCTAAGCAAATACGTTGATACAACCGAGCATGCAAACTGCCATACAAAATCCCTATTTTATAGCAAAAATTAGGGTTAGGGTTTGTGGGATAGAATGAACACTGACCACTGATAAGCTGGATGGACTGCTCCTGAGAGAGTATGCACGCATCAAGAGCTAAATCGGATATGAACTGATATCTTCTGCTTCTGGTGAAACCTCAGCAGCACGAACCCCAGATCAGCTAAGGGTGATGTTTTCAGTGAAGGAGGTGTCCGATGAAGCTGCTGATTTGCAGGACTGATAGCCTTCCCGTGTCGGAGAGAATGCCTGGCACATGCGGAAGTTCTGAGGTCTCTAGGCAAGCTAGCGAATTGTTCTAGAGGTGCAGCAGCTCACGCCCCCCTAATCCCGAAATGGCTGATAACTGCTCAGGATGAACACGATTGGATCTAATAATCATCGGGTACTGGAGTAAGATGCCGATGATGAGAATGGTGCCTGAGTTGCAAAGTAAAACTGAGATATGAAGACCCAACGAATGAATAGGGCTTTCTGGCTGAAAACCCCTTACGGCTGCACACGTGCCCCTGCAACAATCTCTGTAGTATACTGGATAACTATGAATGAATGGAAGAGCAAATGGTGAACCTGTATGGCTTACCCTGAATGATACTAGGGCAGATATCTCACTGCCGAAACCCCGCTAGCTGAAGACGTCGTCTCCAACCCCAACTGCTGTGCTGCTATTCAAGATCTCCAAAATAATAATCATCAAAAGTGAGTCTCCTTTCACTTTATCTTCCTTTTATAACTTTCAACTGCGAAAACCCTAATCTTTGACCTAATTATGTCACTTTATTTTCTAATTTGCAGTTGACTTGCATGCATGCGCATGGAGACTTAAATGAGTGCATGCATCATTAAATAATGCTTCGATGGCATGCATGATGGTGGCTTTGGCCTTGGTGGCCCTTCTTGACCTAATGGTGATAACATGATGATGCCCTAGGTTTTCTATAGATGGCATCAGTCTTTAGATGATTCCCTAACTATCAATAACCGCTCGAACCCACAGGAATCACATAGGTTAGCGGTTTTGGTCCTCAATGCCTAATGAGATCAGGACATTACAAGGAGGAACACAACAGTGGAGAATAATGGCATCATCTTCCAGGTTTTCATTATTGTTGAGTATTCTTAGTCATTATAGCTGTTGTAGCAGCCATTAGATAATTGTATGCAACCATCTACCGTCCATAATAAAATGTCAATAATGTATTTTTTTTATCTCATGTGCAATTGGGGTGATCATGATAGTGTTTGATGAAATGATTTATTAGAATGCAAGTTTGTTGAAGAAAGTTATAAATCAATGTAATGCAATCTGTTTGACAAAGCACACAACCAAAACTACAACAATTTTGCCTAGAATTGCATTGGGGATATAACACAAAGTCACTTGAAAGGTCAAATCCCCTCAGCCACAAGTTACAGCTGAAGAGATTCCACACACAACATAAAATGTTATGTGTACGACCCCATCTCCCCTCACTTTGAGCTTACCTTTACCACCAAGTCGATATCAAACTATGCTGTGAAGTGTCCCCACAATGCCCCAAGTTTGGGCTGGACTTCAATCATTCAGATAATATCAAATTCCTTTTTCTTGGTCAAGACCACAGACAGATAGGTAAAATGTATTAGATGATATCAGATAATATCATGTGTTTTTTCTTAGGAAGGACCAAAGACATAATAGGTAAAAAGCATTAGATGATTTCATTTTACTACATCAAATACTACTGAAGAACAAAAACAGCATTTAGAAACA
>LPNX010559565.1:0-31116 GCA_001517045.1 Pseudotsuga menziesii
GACGGTGGAATTTGAGAAAGCTAGGCCTAGGAGCTATCTCTTCACATAGATAGTGTCCTAACATTAAAGGATAAATAACTAATTTGAAAACACTTTCGCTAAGTAAGAATGAGCTCATTCAAGTACATGAAACCATGTTGGTGTTTAACAGGAATATCTTGACAAATTTTTATGGTTTGTTTATTGCTTTTGTTTGAAGCATTTTGTTGCTTTTTGAAGTTTGTGTGTATTTTGGTTAAATATTGTGTTAGTCCCTTGAATGCTTATAGTTCTCATTTGATGCTTGATTTAGAAATTTGTTGTAGCTTGAATCAAGATTGGTTTTAATTGGTTTCCATTGATTCAGGGTTTGAGAAAAGATATTTTTATTACATTTTAGTTGCATGAATTAATTGTCTTCAGTTTTTCGAATCTCGATTCGTTTATGTTGATTGCATATTTTCTTTGTAAATACTTATAATTATTCAAAAAAATAAATGAGCTCTACATAGCTAAGCGAAGAGAAAAATGGTCTATGCACTAGGTTCCTATGAATTGATTGTAGGATACCTATTGGCACGAGACCAACATTCATCTAATGCAATAATCAATTGGCATAATTACAATACATAATTGTATTAGCCTCCAGTGACAAATATTCTTCCAGAAGACTGTCATTATCAACCAAAGATCTTGTGAGGTTTTTTGTACTTCATTGATGGTATTGATTCTCTATTGTTTAATTCTTGTATATTGTTGAGGCTGCTGCTTTGCTTTTTTTGAGCTGGGTCGTAGTCTTGATCGGGATGCTAAACCTTACTAAACCTTACTAAACCTTCCTAGGCTGATATGTGACTGTATTGACGATTCTATCTTGGGTCGCGACATTTGTGACCTTGCTTGACCTTGTGGGATGTTGTAGATAGGGCCGTGACTTTTTGGGCTTCTATATATGTCTTGTGAACCTTGTGGGCTTCTAGATCTAAACCATGAACACTTGTTAAATTGTTAAACTCATCTGTGACTGTTTAAAGGATGTCTGGATTAAGTTGTGATCATTGTGAGACCTCTAAGTTTGAACCGTAAATTTCCTAAGGTCTGTTCATCCTATTAGAAAGGGATGCAATATTTTTAGGCTTGTATGGAGTAGGATATCATTGCTGGTTGTTTTGAAATGTTGATATAGGCCTGTAATAATGAATTAGTAGCTTCATAATAGTGATAGATCAGATCTGAAGCAGTCCCAAACTGATGTGTGTTCAAGTAGTGGTAGGGGGGTTGATTTTTGATGGGATTGAGACTCCCTGACCATTTGTTGGATGGACAAGCTGAATTTGTCTCTCAATTGTTGTTCTTAGAGTCCCTATCCTCTCTGTTCCTCATTTTTGGTCTATAATTTCAATTATTATGGAGTCCTAAAGAATGCCAAACAGAATCCGAACCCCAATTCATCGGTAGTCTAGTATCTTGTGCTTTTTCTTAGACTGTGTATTTCAATGACTGTCAAGGTCATACCTGCTTCAATTTATAAGGTATTCATCTATTATGATGGATCTAGATAGAAACAGGAGATAACCTACTTGTTATGTTGAGTTGGGACTTTTATAATTATATCTAAAAGCTAAAAGCTAACAATACAAAGTGGGATCCCAAAAGTAGCTCCTATCAAAAGCTAAAAGCTAACAAGACAAAGTGGGATCCCAAAAGTAGCTCCTATAAAAAGATAAAAGTAGAACTCAAACCTAACCCCACCTCCATATATGAATTTGAGGTTATGTTTTAGGTAAAAATAGATTCTACATTATACTTTTTTGTTGTAACATTGATGATTTGAGCTACATTACCTTCATGCAGCTTATTTTAAGATTGATGGTTTGATATTTATCTCTTACATTGTCTCTTTCTTGTATCTGATAGGAAATGACGCTGGAATTTGAGAAGGCTAGGCCAAGGAGCTATCTCTTCACATAGATAGTTTCCTAACATTAAATGATAAATAACTAATTTGACAACACTTTCGCTAAGAAAGAATGGGCTCATTCAAGTACATGAAACCATTTTAGTGTTTAGCACAAATATCTTGACAAATTTTTATGGTTTGTTTATTGCTTTTGTTTGAAGCATTTTGTCGATTTTTGAAGTTTGTGTGTATTTTGGTTAAATATTGTGTTAATTCCTTTGAATAATTCTAGTTCTCATTCGATGCTTGATTTAACCCTTTGTTGTAGCTTGAATCAAGGTTGGTTTTAGGATTTGAGAAAAGATTCTTTTATTAAATTTTAGTTGCATGAATTAATTTTCTTCAATTTTTCAATTATTTTACGCTGACTATATATTTTCTTTGTAAATACTTATCGTTATTCAAAAAAATAAACGAGCTCTACATATCTAAGCGAAGAGAAAAATGGTCTATGCACTAGGTTCCTATGCATTGATCGTAGGATACCTATTGGCACAAGACCAACATTCATCTAATGCAGTAATCAATTGGCATAATTACAATGCATAATTGTATTAGCCTCCATGACCATCATTGGCTAGTGGAGGCCAAGATCGAGCATAATGTATGATTCTATGAGTTTATTAGTTTGTCAAGATTCAGGTCCCCACATGTACGTTGGACCATTAAGGGACGAGATAACAAGTGGAGTCCCCACTTGCCCTGAATCTAGTCAGTGCAGTTGTGTTTCACTGACACCTTCCTGTTGTGACTTATGATTCTACATGTTCTGTTGGGGATGATGTGTTTCATGTTATTTGACTAATGTTGTTATTCTTTTATTTTGAAAATATTATATAAATCAGTGAAAGATTCACCAATTTTTACAATTTTTTATAATGAAGTTAAATATTCGCCAAGTTTTTACAACATTATATAATAAAATGAAAGATTCACCAAGATTTTACAATATTATATAATAAAATGAAAGATTCGCCAAAATTTTAAAACATTATATAATAAAATAAAATATTCACCAAATTTTTTATATATACATATTATATTATTGATAAAATCGCCTTCAAATTTTCCTATATATCGGAGAGATTCGCCCAATTTTTATACATATAAATCTAGGGGGGTTCTTAAAATCATCCCTGCTTTAAATTTGAAATAAAGATTGATGTTAGTGTTACTTCTCTGAAACCCTTGTTGAATTAAATATTTATCCAAATGTTCATACTAGGACCTAGGTGCTTGTTTGAGCCCATAGAGATCTTTCTTCAGCTTCCAAACATAGTTTTCCTTTTCTGGACATTCGAATCCTTCAGCTTGCTCAGTATAGATTTCTTCCTTCAATTCATCGTTTAGAAATGCTGAATTGACATCCATTTGATAGACCTTGAAGTCCTTGTAGATGGAAAATGCCAAAAAAATCCTAATCAATTCCATCCTAGCCGATGTAGAAAAGGTCTCATCAAAATCAATTCCTTCCATTTGATTATATCCCTTACAAACTAATATTTCTTTATTTCTAACTATTTTTCCATTTTCATCTAATTTGTTCTTATAGACCCATTTAGTGTCTATAATGTTTTATCCTTAGGTCCGGGAGCCAAATCCCAGGTTCCACGTTTTTTGATTTGGTCTAACTCTTCTTTCATTGCTTGTTTCCAACCTTCATCACCAAATGCTTCATTGAAGTTTTTTGGCAGTTGTTGAAAGTAGGGCCAAAATTCTCTTTGGAGGTGTTGCCCTGAGCTTCATACCTTCTTCCATGTTTTCAATAATTAAATATTTAGGATGATTACATTGTACATACTTAATGTAAGGTTTCTTACCTCTTGGAATGTATGTAATATCATTTATGTTCATTCACTCTGACCAGGTTGTTTCTCTATCTCTTTATTATTTGGTGTTCCATATTCAATTGATACGTAATCATCATTAGAATGAGACTCATTCAGTTGTTGTGCTAGTCCTTCATCTATTACAACATCAATGCTTTCAACCATCTTCCTATTTTTCTTTTCATCTATCCCATTTTGTTGAGATGTATGAGTTGTACAATATTGTCTTTTGATGCCATTTTATTCACAAAAATTCTTAAATTCACCTAATGTGAATTCTCCTCCATTGTCTGATCTAAGACATCTAATTTTATGCCCACTCTCATTTTCTACCTTGGATTTGAAGAGTTTTTATTTCTCAAAAGCCTCTGACTAGTTCTTCAAAAAGGTGACCCAATTCATTCTAGAAAAATCATCAATAAACAACATAAGATACAACTCAACTTGAAGAGTTCTGGTTCTTGCTAGTCCGCATAAGTCAGTGTGTACAATCTCAAGAGGTTGTGATGTGGACTGGTACACTTTCACCTTGAAGTTTGTTCTTACTTGTTTTCCATGTTTACATGACCCACACAACTTATTTATAGGTTTTGAAATTTTAGGCTCCCTCGAACAACCTCTGTTTGACTGATTTTCACTATGTTGTCAAATATAAAATGGGTTAATCTTTTATGCCAGAGCCAACTATTATCATTTTGACTGATATATCATCTTTCTCCTTCTATTTCTTTGAAAGTGTAGACTCCCCCTGGTGACATGATTCCTCTTCCTATTATTTGGTTCGAGCTATTCCTTTTTATTTCAAAATGATGTGTGAAAAACGTGACATTGAAATTAGCACCAGCCTAGATCCAAATCCTAGGCTCTAGCAAGCGTCCAGAGGGATCAAATCTCACGAGGTGCAAATATCCTTGAGTGCAATAACTGAGAACAAATCTCAACATTGTAAGGAACAGGTTAAATTAAAAACACAGATAGAATTATGAGGATTATCTCAATGTAAGTAATAAGTATTAAGGGTTGAATAAATTGATAAACTGAAAAAAAGAGGCACATTCTACGTCACTATACATTTTTTAAACAATAATTACATTATATATACCTATATAGTTAACTCTATATATATGTTGGTCTCCATATATGTTTGTACGTTTGTGAGTGTATATTGAATTAAATATACGTATATTGCTATATATGTTGGTACGTTTGTGGGTGTATATTGAAATAAATATATGTATATTGAATTGAAACAAATTTCTATAAATGTAAAATATATTAAATACCAGTTGTATCATCTGATCTTGTGCAGAGGTTCAAAGAGAAGGTTATTATAAAAACTATATATTAAATACCGGTCAAATGAGCTCAAGCTTTTCACCATATAGGTTCAGAAAGAGGGTTATTCTAAAATGAGCTCAAGCTTTTCACCATAGATTGGCAGAAAAATAACAGACTTTTCCAACTGAATGGGAACAATATGTTATTAAAAATTTGGGTAAGATATATAAAATAGTGTAATAATAAAAATTTGTTTTTATTTAATTTATCTATGAATTAAATTTAGTCCCAAAAAATAATAAACAGTTTGACCACTACAAATGCTCACACTGAATTTATAATCTTATGGATCATATAAAGCAAAACCAAAATATATAAAACTTGTAGAAAGATGAATAACTCATACTTTCTATGTTCATATTCTTCTTCAGCCAGTTTCCATCACCTAAAGATGATTGCAGCACTGAGAAGTTAAGAAAAAAATTTCAAAATTAGTTTATTTACCATTTTTCTCAGCTCTGAATGTCGTCCGAAAAAAACAAGTCATTCAAAACAGAGAGAGGATTTTACGTGACATGTTCTTTCAATCCAATCTAAACTCATCTGCATTTAGCAGAGGAGGAAATGCATCAAGTAGGGGGAGGGAATTGCTGATGAGAAGCAAACCCAAAGTTAAAAATTGCAACGCCAAGCATGCAAGACTGCATGAGTGCGAGAAGCCACTGCTTCTAGATATTTTTCATAAGATTTGATTTCTGCTCCTCGAATTCTCGTATCCTCCCCTTGTGTTCCTTCATTCCTCTCACCCTTTTCTCAAAATATTTAACAGATGAAGATTGATTCTTCTGTTACAATATTACTCTCTCATTCAATGGTTTTCTTGTTCTGGATGGCCTTGCCTTTATGGAGATGGACTCCAATTTTGGCATCAGCTCTGGGAAGAACCAGTTTGTGTAGTTTCTAATATGGAGAGTTCGACCATTCTGTCTCGGACCTGCTGAATTTAAGTGGAATTTCACATAATGAGTCTTACAATCTCCATCTTGAATCTCGCATCTTATTGATTGCATGTTTCCGGCGATCAGTCTATTTCTCTTGCAACATTTCTTGTTTTCTTAGTCCTCGCATAAGTCTTCTTCTGAGCGTGATTCTGTATCATCAAATTCAGTCTTTACTGTGTTTTCAATTTTATTTCTGATTTGAGTGACTTTGATATTGAGGCTTCTCCTCCACCTCTTCCTTTACGGTCAGATAAGTGGAAATGTCTTCCGGTATATTTTCTTCCTTTACCTCATTTTTTAACTTATAAGGCTGGGGTATTCCCTTAGTTGGAGCTTTGGGTTCCTCAACACCCATTTTAAGCTTTGGCTGTCTTGGTGTATCTTGTAGTTTTTGTTTGGGTGACAATAAAGCATGTTTATTAGATGTATGCTAACAGGTGAAGGAATTCAAGAGAGGTCTGTAATGATGGTGCAGTGATTCGGCGTTGGGATTGACATATTAGTGATTTTGTAAGGAAAGTTGTTTTGGTTAAATTTCTATCTATGATGTAAGACAATGTCAGACAATGAATGCTATGGACATTTTGACATTTTCAATGTTTAGGAAAAATTTCTGTGTTTTGGATTTTTTTGCGAAATCAGGTAAAAGTTTCAAATTCAAGTTGTTATAGTGGACATACTATTTTTTATTTTTTATGTTTTTTTATTTCTTTGTTACAAACTTTACAAATTATGATTAGACAAACGTTACAAGACCTCCGTCATACAAGATTAGCCAAACTTTACAAGATCTCCGTCAAAAAAGATTAGACAAATGCTACAAGATCTCCCTCATATTAATAGCCGACATAATATAGACAAACGTTACAAGATTTTGCAACAACTCCCTCATACTTGACAATATTATTTCTCGCCAACATAATATGGACAAACGTTACAATATTTCCCTCATACTGGGCTGTAGAGCACCTCTCGACGCAATCACAGAGCTGTTGTAAGTCATGCTTCAATCCTTCAACATAGAGAAAATTTTGGGCTTTTGCACTTCATTTAAGTGACACAGTTTCTTTTCCCAAAATTTTAGCAGTCCCATTGTCACCAAAGGACACATCACCTCCTTGGTTCTTTTTTAGAGCGAGAAACTTATCTTTATTTCCAGTCATATGCTTGGTACATCCACTGTCGATATACCATTTGTTTTCATCTTTCTGTGCAGAGAGAGAGACCACCGATTTCCTTTTCAATGTCATTATTGAGGCTACTCATCAGCCTGCATTGCTCCACCGTGTGTCCAAAATTGTTGCACTTTAGACACTCTATTTCCTTTAGGAGAATTGAAGGGTTTCGATTTTGCGCATAGTTCCTTTCCCCAAACTGCTTTCTAGGATAAGCAACATTTCTCTTTATGGGAATTTTACAATCAATTGCTTTATGACCGAATCTATAACAATTAAAACAGTATCTAAAGAATGAATTTTGATACCTGGTATGAACTTGTCTCTTAGAGGACTGAAAATTGTTTGTGAATTCTTTGTCTCCTAGATCAATTCTCCAATTTTCTTATGATTCATTTGGTTTCTTTAGATTGATCACTTTTTTTGTAGTCTTTAACATTCTTTCGCTCTCAGAATCAGTTGTTCTTGAACCTTGTTTAAGGGTTCATGAATTTTTGAGATTCATCTTCAACTGATCGACAGCTTTGCTTACCAACATGGCTTCTTGGTTCAAAGAGCATTCTGGTTTGTTTTCATTGGATTTGTTGATGTATCCCAAGCCCACTGTATCTCCCTCTTTTCTCTGTTGTGAAAGAATTTTGTCTAGATCTAGAGAACTCTTTTGAAATCTCTAACTTACCACTTTTGACTTCTGAAGTTTTTCTTTAAGAGACTTAATTTATGCTTCTCTCTTTTGAATAGATTCTATCAGCCTTGTGACAAAGAGATTTTTTGACACTTGATAATGTTGTTCTTGCTTCTCATTTAACAGTTTCAAGTTCTCAATTTTCTCTAATGCTGTAGACATTTCTACCTCGAGATCCACAATGCCTTCTTCTTGTTCAATCTTATCTTCATTGTTTTCTTGAGCTAGAAATAAGATCTCATTTTTGTTATCTTCAACACATTCTTTTTCTTCTTCAAAATCTGATATTCCTTCATGTTCTGCCTTGGTAAATAAAATTTGCTTATCCGACATCCTTTGATATTCAAAATTTCTTCAGAAAGTTCTTTTCTTTTGATTCTTCTTGAGAGGACATTTGGAAGCAAAATGTCCAATTTTTCCACGGTTGAAACATTTTAGTGGAATCTTTCCTTTGTACCTTCTTGTTCCTCTAGGAAGCCTATTAACAAAGCTGTCTATTTCCTTATCATAAATCTCCTTATAATATGAGCAATTTTCATGACATTGATGACTATTTTTGGTTGCCTTGAATGCTGCAATGTTATGCCTTGGTTCTTTAGTTCTCATTTCATAAGATTCCAGAATTCCTTGAAGCTCTTCGATTTTTATGTCATTCAGTTTTCCCTTGTCTTCAATAGAAGACAATTTAGGATTGTAGTGTGGATTCAGAGTTTTGAGAATTTTTCGGACAACTAGCTATGGTTCCATTATTTCACCAAGTCCTCTCACAATGTTCACAATTTCTTCAACTCTTTGAAAGTAAGTTGCTACATCTTCCTCTTCTCCCATTTTGAGACTTTAGAATTGACTTCTGTAAGTTTGCAACTTGGATTTTTGAACTTTGGAGTCTCCTTGATAAATAGTGGCCAATTTATCCCACATTTCCTTTGCATAAGTATAATTCATAACTTTAAAGACCTCTGATTCATTTAAGCCTCCAAGGATAACATTTACAGCTCTAGAATTGTTCTCATGGTCATAAATTTAAGCATTTGTAGTAGGAACATATTTTGGTTCTATGTATCCGTCTGAGATGAGTCATTCTGGTGTTCATGAGGATCTTTTTCAAGCTACCAATTCAAGAACACCCAAGCAATGCTGAGACTAAGATGAGTCATTGTGGTGTTCATGAGGATCTCCTTCAAGCTACCAATTCAAGAACACCCAAGCAATACTAAGACGGGGGGTGAAGCAATTTTGTTGTCAATGCCCAATTAAAAGAACACCCAAACAATACTGAGAGGGGGGTTGAAGCAATTTTGTTGTCAATGCCCAATTTAAAGCTTCTCTAAGCCACAGAATCGATCCAATCTCCATTGCTTCTTGATTTTCATTTTAGAGTCAGACTTGAGATAGAAAATATTCAATCTCTGGTTACCAAACGCATTCCTGAAATGTTTCTTCTGATCTTGGTTGTGTAAAATCAAAACTCAAAAATATCATCCACAATCCAATGTATGCTCTAGACTCCACTTCGTTGATCCACAGTCTGGGTTCCCTAGTCAACACATTTATGATTTCCACAGACTGCCACAGTCTCCGCTCATGAGTCAACACTTTATGATCTCCACATCGAAATGCATATATGAAGATTACACCCAACTCGTTTATTTATACACAAAGGTCCTCTTCAAAAGATGTTGCAAAATTGAACTGTTTGATAGAAATAGTTTTTATTATATTTTTCTATTTTTAATCCCACAAATTAGGAGTTCATCCTTGATAGTCTTTTCACTCCCGATGTCCTAACCAAGTGGGAATCCTCCAAAACTTGGCAGGCATTGCACTCATCATCATTCCAACGAGCAGTTCCTGTGGGCATAAACTTATGCATGGTGGGCATTCTTCTTTCTGTGTGTGCATACATTTCCTTTATATCAGCTTCATCATGTGCTAAACCTAAACTCTCAAGCAAGTTTTGCTGAAGACGCTGATCTGTCAAACTCACCTGTTGGATATGTTGTTGTTGCTAAACCTGTGGAGGTCGGAGAGAATCCAAGCAAAGGTTGTGTCAAGAATGACAACCAATTGGAGCAAATATCTTTCAGTTAGAAAGAAAGGGTAGAGGACATTGGTTCTGGTAAAGGATTATAAAACAATTGTATATTAAGAGCGTGAAAATGTCAAAATGGCTCAGAAGAATTGGAGGTCTAATTTAAGAAACCCATGCTTCATATCGTTTGAAAGTTTATCAGTTGCTTACTTTTATTATTATATTATACAATTGTTATAGTTTTGATCATCTACATTGTTTTGGAGTTAAATCACAGACATTGTAGGCATAAGTTAATATATGATTGATCTACTTTTCATTATTACGCTGCATAGAACATTAGAGGCATATTTTTAGTTGATTCTTGTTGACTGCTCTCGGTAATGCCTTATTTTAATTGGTATTTTTCGCATTTTCATGTTTTAACAATCTACTAACCTGAATGGTTGGGCATGTTTTTCATCTCACTTTGTTGTTATTGGATATGTAGATGCATTTGTATTGCTAGTGATTAAGTTCTCTATAAATGTGGAAATGATCTTGCATGCTCATGTGGGAGTAAAATCAGAAACTGTACAAAAGCCAGTTTTAAGGCAAGTTTCAAGACCACACTTTCTGTTTAGGTTGAAATATGCTATTTATTGTTGACGGATAATACTTTCTAAGCATTATTGGGAAATTGCTGCAGAGTAAGTCTAGCTTCAACAACATGAAGATCTGGTAAACTTCCTTCTATGTTCCACTCAATCAGAACTTTTGTTGCTTTGTTTAGAATATTTACCTTCCTATTCAGTGAAATTGTCTCTGACTTCATTATTTCACTCATCGGATTGGCATATCTAGATGTAGGATTTCCCTTGAACAAACATGTAAGTGATTATTTGGTATTATGTACTTTGTGCTAGGAACATAAATAATTACAAGTTTCTTTTTGAAAGTATAATTGCTTGATCCCCGAGAATAATGCCAATATATTTAAGCAACTAAGAGATAGGTGGAGTACGGTTTCTTCATGTACTGCAAATATTTCAAACCTAGAATTGATTCCTTATTTTCCTTGAGGTTGTTTTAGGTTACTAGGTAAAATATTATTGAATGTTGAGGGGTCAGAAAACTTTGTACAAACTTTAATGTAATATGATTTAGGTTATGTAAACTTTGTCTTTTTGTATGTTATCTGTTCATTTATGGTAGTTGTCTTTCACTTCAACTTTTCATTTATACTTTTTTTCCATGTTAATATGACTATTTTGACTTATGGATGTCTTCTAGAACAACAAGAAACCTTATTGAGAAAAACTGCAAAACCAAAACATATAGCAGCAGCACTCTTGTTATTCATTTTATGATAGAAAAGTGTTTCAAAATATTCTTTGCAAGGGAGAATATACATTTCAAGTCTTTACGACAACATCAAAGCCTTACGTGTTTGCTTCTTCCTTTTCATCACTGCTCCCATAGGGTTAAATCTGTAACCATATAAATAGTCTGCCATTGCTATTACACCAACTTTTTGTTTGAGCAGCTGACAGACTTTCCTTAATAGACAAGGCTCTCTATACAACTTATGAAAATTTGTTCTTACCTCATTTAGAGCTAATTTTTTGACTTGTTTCTTTCACATTGCCCAATCAGAAATAAGTTTAGAATCATCTTGGCATTTTCCCACTACCTAATTAATAATCAATGTACAACCCCCCATACTTATTGGTTTCCTATACTATTTTCAAAAGCTGATGTTAAAAGACACCAAACTGCAGAGATCTCTGCTCTATTTCAAAACTAAAATCAATATGTGCTTATACACAACAAATCATGTTAGATGAAAAAAACCAATGGAAGTATATATCAGACTCTTCTATATCCATTGCTAAGATAAGTTAAAAAAATATAGCTACTGCTATAATAGGTGAAACTTGAATGAAAATGAGTTTGGTGCTTAAAAACATTCCCCCCCTAGAATTTGTGAACATTTGCTTGGTCTTCATTTTCTTGCTTGCCACAATTTCAACATTCTAAAAATGTAGGTTTTTTCTTTCTATTTGTTGCTAGTCACTAACAAAGATGCTTTTATCGATGGACGTGTCATGCACATTGCACTGGTTAACCTTAAATATGGATAAAATTCATAACATTGGATGTCACAGGGCACTAAAAGTTATTTTCTACATTGCATTGCAATCTTGGTGCACCTTTGTCACATAGAGAGTTCGTCCTTGTCCTTGCTACATCGCTTTGGAGTTGCACCATGGTAACATAGAGTTTTGTACCTTTTCCCTATTGTAATAAAGTAATGCTCAAAGTTCATTACCAATTTTGTTAATGAATTACAAGTTTGTCGATGAACCAAGTATGACTATTTAGCAAGGCCAATGTTTTGTCCCTTTTCCCCCACATTAATAAAGTAATGCTCAAAGTTGGTCACAAATTTTGTCAATGAATTACACGTTTTTCAATGAACTGAGTGACAATTTAGCAAGGCCAAGTTAGCATAGGTGGGCGTAGAGGAAATCGAAATAGCAAGTAAACATTGTTGAAAAGAAGGAATTCCATTGTGTAATTACTATCTACACACTACATTTTCCTAAGATAGACAATGTCTATACGAACAAATCAAAAAGAATTTTTAATTAGCACTATGATTGTGAGAGTTTTATTAATCCCCCGAGGTATATACATTATTTATTTATTTTTATTTTTTTAACTGGGAATCGATAATTGTGTCCAGGCTTGTATTTGTGTGAAATGGATTGATTTTGTGTATTATAAGTTATAGTACTCCAGGGTCTTGAATGATGAAAATTATTTACTACTTTTAAAGAGTATAATGATATGATTTCTACAACTTATTTTAATAACAATTTTGTTCAGTTAATTGAGGGAATTTTGTTAAGTTAAAGGAGGGCTCATTGAATTCCAACTTATTAAAGTGTATTTTTTCAACAACTTATTTTAATTAAAAAATTGCCTTTATTTATAGGCCCCTTATGTTATTTATAGGCCCAATGTCATCATGTACTATGTAATCCATTACATGACAATATCATCATGTACTATGAATATGAGAGAATACAATTATAAGAGAATACGAGAGATGTTTGATGTGAGAACCAACGCAAGTCAATACAATGTAAAATGTACCGTCATTTTTACGGTACATTTTGTGTGTGAATGTATTTGTAACGACTACTTATATTTTGACCAATGGTATTTGAACCACATGAAATTTGAACTAGAATTTGTTGGTTTCACGTAGAAGTGAATTAGAAGAAAGGTTGAACTTTATGGGGCAAGGTGTGATTAATTTTTTCATGATTGAAGCAAATCTTGTGATGGATGTCTTGATTCTAATACATGCAATATGGTCGATGTTAATAATGATTTTGTGTCTTTTTTTCATATAAAGAAAAATATCAGTTTTTTATTAATATAAAAAATTTGATGTACCGGTGTATAGATATTAACATAGATCTTGCTTTTAGCCTTGTAAGCATGTATCACATTCCTGTGGACTGAATTCCTATTTTTAACACTGAAATTACTGTGGACTGAATTCCTTGTTAACACTGACATTGAAAAGTGCAGGAAGCACTAATGCATATCACCAAAAAATAACTGGTGGGGAGGCTTCTCAAGTGTCGACGAGCTTGCTATACTAGCGATGGACAGCTTCGTCGCTAGTATAGCAAGTTCGTCGGATTTTTATTTTTTTATTTTCCTATTGTCGCAATAGCGATGCCCACTTCCCTGCTAAACGAATGTGCCCTTTCTTCACAATAAGTTTTTTTTTTTAAATTTACCTACCATCACTATAGTGATGACCACTTCGTCGCTAAACCAATGAAGAGTTCATCGCAAAAATCTATTTTTTTAAAATTTCCCCTATTGTCACTCGAGCGACGGTGCCTTCATCGCTACCCCAACGCAAGGTCGTCGCTAAACCAACTACGTGTTCGTCACAAAAAAAAAATTAAATATTTTCCTGGCGTCACTAGAGTGACGGCAACTTCGTCGCTACACCAACGAACAGGTGTCGCTAAACCAACGACGTATTCGTTGCATTTTGTTTTTAATAAATGTCTATCATCGCTATAGTGACGAACTCTTTGTCGCTACACCAACGACGATCCATCGCTAAAGCAACGAAAGTAGGGTTACAAGAACTTTGCTCATTTTTTTAATAGCATTTCCTTTCGTCGCTATAGAGACGGTCATTCAAGCCTTCGTAGCTAAAATTAGGTTGCGAGAGTGACAAAAATTGCGTCGCAATAGAGAAGGAATGCCATCACAGTTGAAGTTTTTTTTCGTCGCAATTTCAACACGTTCCAATCGTCGCAAGTGCAAAAAAATGTGGGAAATGTTGCTATTGCGACAGAAATTTTCCCACGAACCGAAGGGGCCATTTTCATTGCTAAAGCAACGTGCACAAGTGTTGCAATAGCAATGAAAGTCCATGCAAAAAATTTCCACATGTACTAGTGACCCCATTCCTGTGGAATGAAGCCACACAATAATCATTTGAGGCATTAAGAAAATCACTTATGTCAGGCGCTCCTCTCTTGTGTCCGCCAGACTATACAAGAGATTTTATACTGTATATGTCTGCATCCGAGTCCACGATAGAAGTGGTATTGGTTTATGAATATGACGAGTTCCAAGAGCACATTGTCTACTATCTTAGTCACACGTTAGCAGGTCCTGAACTAAGGTATTCTCACGTCAAGAAGTTGGCTTTAGCAGTAGTTTATGTCATTCAAAGGTTGAGACACTATATCTTGCTAAGGAAAACCACGATGGTTGTAGATATAAATCCTTTCCAATATGTTTTATCTCGACAAATAATTGGGGGAAAATTAAATAAATGGATCGTCATTCTCCAAGAGTTTGACCTGGATTTTCCTGTCTACAAAGTCTAAAAAGTGCTTAGTGTTCATGGAATTGATTTCAGAATTCCCGATTGAAGAGACGATAGTGGTAGAAGATGATTCATTCCCATATGAGTACATCTTCTTAATTTCAGCTTCTAATCCTTGGTATGGAAATATCCTCGTGTATCTCCAGAATTTGAAGTGTCCTATGACCTTCTTGTGGGAAGATCGACGCAAACTAAGAGTGAACACGAAGAACTAGCTCATCATCAGTGATACGCTATATAGAAGAGGGGTAGACTCATTTTTGCATAGGTGCCTCACCCATAAGGAGGTTGAGCATGTCTTGAATGATTCCCATAGTGGAGCATGTGGGAGTCATTTATTTGGGTTAGCAACGACCCAAAATATTCTATGTGTCGGTTCTTTTTGGCCCACAATATTTAAATATTGTGTGGAAGCTGTGAAATGATGCCATTCGTGTCAACTCTACACCAAAAAAATTTGGTCACACCTTGGTCCACTCTTTCCCATCATCATGGTAGGGCCCTTCACCAAGTGGGGGGTTGATTTCATGATGTACAACCCAATTTCTGTTGGGGGGCACAAATATATCATTGTCATTATAGACTACTTTACAAAGTGGGAAGAGGCAATGCCTATATTTAAGGCCGATGGTGAGATGACAACATATTTCATCTTCAACTAAATTATTGCTAGGTTTGGAATCCTGAAGCAGATTGTCATTGACCATGGAAGTCACATCAAAAATAGCATGATGATTTAATTGACCACAAATCTAGGGCTTAGGAAAGATCATTCATCGTTCTTCTACCCTCAAGTGAATGGACAAGTAGAGGCAATCAATAAGACCTTGAAAACCATTCTCAAGCACACAATAAACACGAGTAGGTCAAATTGGAACATCATGTTGTATCCAACACTTTGGGCATACCGAACGAATGTCAAGACTGCCACAGGATTCTCGCCTTTCTAGCTCGTTCACGGGGTGGAAGCAGTTACTTCGGTTGAGTGTGAAATACCTTCATGGAAGATTTCCATCCATTTTCTCCCTGACACTACAGATCTTGAAGAACGTTTGATGCATTTAGAGCATTAAGAAGAGAAGCGCAAAGATGCGCTCATGACAAATGTGGCACATAATAACTGGGTCAAGAACCAGTATGATAAAGTCGTAAGGTAGCTACTGTATATTTGACTTGAACAGATTACTTGTGTTTATTTGATTTCAATAGATTACTTGTTATCCCTTTGTGTTTATTTGATTTGTGTTTACTTATGTGTATATTACCTTTGGTATACCATGTAACCTGAAAATCTCTTTCATAAAAATATATGCAATGTTAACAGCCTTATAGGTAGATTTTAGAATAAAATGAGCTTATTTACTTAACTTATCAACTACGACCATGATTGAATCATGCTGCCTGAAATTTTTAGGTAGGTTTGTTATAAAATCCATGCTAATTATTTCCCACTTCCATTCCGGAATGGGTAGTGGTTGCAATAACCCCGTTGGATGTTGGTGTTTTTCATTTACTTGTTGGAATTTGATAAAGCAAGCTTAGCACTTGGCTACCTCTTTCTTCATGTTAGGCCAAAATAAGTCCTTTCTAATCATGGCGATCATCTTTTAGTATCCAGGATGTCCTGAATAAGGTCATTTATGTAACTCATTCATGACTATTAATTTGATTTCTGTGGTATTTGGTATGTACAACCTGTTTTTATGCAGCAGTAATCCTCTTCTATTTAGGATAAAATATGTTTTATTCTGATTTTTTCATTTTCAACGGTCTTTTCATTTAAAATTTGGTATTTTTTATCATAATTTTCTGTACTTAAGATCTAATTTTCCAGATCTGATTCATAACTGCTACTTGCAAATAGTAAATTTGTGTGACGACTCAAGGCGTTTGCAACTTTGTTTTCTTTTCCTTTTATGTGTTCTATTTTGAATTCATATTCACTTAAGAAAGACACCCATCTTTCTTGTCTAGCATTTAAATTTTGTTGGTCAAATACATATTTTAAACTTATGTTATCTGACATTAGCAGAAATATCCTTCTGATGAGGCAATGTCTCCACATCTTTAATGCGTGAATAATTGCAGCAAGCTCTAAGTCGTGCACAGCGTAAGTATTTTCATGTTCCTTTAATTTTCTACATTCATAATCCGCAATGTAATTCTCTTGTATTAATACCCCGCCCAACCCTTCCTTACAAGCGTTGGTATATACGACAAAATCCTTAATAGGATCGACAAATTTTAGGATAGGGGCAGTATTTAACATATGTTTTAATTTATTGAAGCTTTCCATACAATTTTCACTCCACTCATACTTTTTACCTTTCTTCTGCAGTGAAGTTATAGGGTAGGCTATCTTAGAAAATGCTTTGATGAACTTTCGATAATAACCGGTAATCCCCATGAATGATTTTATGTCTGTTGCATTTGTAGGAATTAGTCATTGAGTGATAACCTTAATTTTGTCGGGGTCAACAAAGATTCCATTCTTGGACACCATGTTTCCTAGGTATTGAATCATGTCTTTAAAGAAGTCGCATTTACAGAACTTAGCATATAACGGTTGTTCTCTTAATACTTGTAAAATTAACTTTAAATGCTCTTCATGTTCTTGTTCATTCTTCGAGTAAATCAGTATGTCGTCAATGAAGACAACTACAAATTTATCCAGATAGTTACTTAGAATACTATTAATTAAGTGCATGAATGTTGCAGGTGCATTTGTCAACCCAAAAGGAATTACGTCAAATTTGTAGTGACCATAACAGGTCCTAAAAGCGGTTTTAAAGATATCTTTATCTTTGATCGGCACATGATGGTATCCAGACCTTAAGTATATTTTAGAGAAGATTGTTGCCCCATGGAATCGATCGAATAGATCATTTATCTGAGGTAGTGGGTATCTATTTATAATAGTCATTTTATCTAGTTGTCGATAGTATATGCACAATCTTAAGGTTTCGTCTTTCTTCTTTACAATTAAGACAGGTGCTCCCCAAGGGGAAACACTAGGTCAAATATACTTTTTGTCGATCAATTATTGTAATTATGATTTGAGTTCTGTAAGCTCTATTATGTTCATTCGGTAAGGAGATTTCTATGTTGGTACCTCTCTGGGAATCATATCGATTGTGAAGTCTATGTCTCTTTTCGGAGGTAGTCCAGGGAATTCTTCTGGAAAGATGTCTTTAAAATCCTTTAAGATAGGTATATCTTCTATTTTAAGTTTTCTTTCATTATCTTTATCATCCATTTACATAAACAACAAATAATTTACATACTTTATGTACGGATATTTTCATTTTTAAAGAAGTGATCTCTCTGATCGTAACTTTTCTGGGAATTCCTTTTACTTTAATTGTGTTTCCAGTATCATCTATGCATGTAAAGGTTTTGTCAAAACAATTCAACATTACTCCATGTTTTTCTAGCCAATCCATTCCTATTAACATGTCATAAGAACCTAATGGTAAAATATTTAGATTAGCATGCGTAATGAAATCATTCATTAATATTTCACAGTTTTAATATAACTTGTGACTTTATGTTTAGTACATGTGGCTAACTATACCAGCCATGACTTATCAAAATTTTATGGTACTAATTTACATAATTCAACTATTCTAGGTGATACATAACTCAAACTTGCACTTGGATCAATTAGTATGGAAATAGGTTGAATTTTTATCATACCTTCGATCTCGACCATTGAAGTTTGATGGTCTGCTTGTCGGTTCTCCAACATAGCGTGGATTTTGGACATGCTCCTTGCCATGTTTCCAACTGTAACAACTTCCTGAATGGAGTGAACATTAAAGTTTTTCTTTTTTATTGGACAATATTTAAAATAATGTGGCTCGCCAGATTCCCAACATTTTAAGGGTTCCCTCTGTGCAATGTTTTTATTAAAAGTAGTGGGAGGTTCTCTTTCTTTTGTTGTAGAATTATGTGGTTTAATTTTTTTTATACTTACTGTCTTGATACAGTTTATAATTATTCACCGTATTTTTGTGGAATTTATTATTTTTCTTTCTTGGATCAAATTTATCTCTCCTTTTAGTCTTCCAAATTGGTACACTTTTTATTTTTATTTTTATTTTGGTCGTAACAAAAATTTTCCTTTCTCATTACTTCCTCCACCGTCTTCAGATTTCCATACTCAATCTGCTCTTTAAACATGATAGGAAAACAACCGATAAAACATTGTATCTTTGGTTTTTCATCAATTATGTAAGGTATGTAACGAAGCAGACTCGAGAATTTACTACAGATCTCTTTTATAGTCATAGCTCCTAATCTTAACTCGTAAAACTCCTTAGCCTTCTCTTCGTAATACTGTTCTAACATGTATTTTCATTTAAAAAAAATTTTAAAGGTTTTCCAGGTCGCATATCTTTCCTTTATTCCCTTTATTTTATTTATATCCTACCACCATATATATATGTTTTTCCAATTAGATTATATATTCCCATTTTAGCTTTTAGCTCGTTAGAGTAATTATAGATTTGGAAGTATTTCTTCATCCTTGACAACCAGCTTTTGCATCCTCTCCTTTTTAAATATCACCATTAAACATTGGTGGTTTAATCTTTTTAAACTCCCGAGATATTTATTCATATGGCTTGTACTTATTTTTCTTTTTATTATCATCACTACTTTCACTTGAATCTTGTCGTGTTTCTATGTGATGTTTGACTGATTCCTCACTGAAAGTTTCAACCTTATGACTGGAAAATTCCAGTTTCCTTCCCGTACGTTTGTAAGGTGTAGTTTCTGGCATATTATGTTTAGGTTCCTTATTTTTCTCCTTTTCATCATTATGTATTTGAGCTAGTAAAATATTATTCAGTTCCTCTTGAGCTTTCATGATTCGTTCATTATCCCCCTTAACTATTTTTATCTTTGGCCTTAGTTCTTTAACAGTTCTTTAATGTAGTTCATATTTATTATCTTGACTTTCATTTAGGTTTACCCAGATCTCCCCAATTACCCTCTTCATTATTTATAGGATTTCTAGGGCGAGACTCTTCTTCTTCAGACATCCCTACTTCTATGGCATGTTTTTCCTACAAAAATAAAGTTATCCTTCTCTTCCTGTTTTGTAAGAGAATCAAACCAAAAAATAAAGTAAAATTAGTCTTCTGGTTTATTTAGCAGTTTAAGTGTTGAGTCTATTCAGGCCTAGTGCTACAACCATGCTCCAATACCATTCTATCACATACCTAAAAAATCGTAAAATAAAATCAAATGTGTACACACATTTAACTAGAACTCTTCGTACAATTCTAGCAAGCATTATTACTTGTGAGTTTAAATTAATGAGGTTATGTAAAGATTACTTATATGAGTATGATGCCTATGCCAGGTTTCACCAACTACGTTAATAGCATATTTTTACCCATTGAGTACATCCACACCCAAAGGTGATGTCTTAAATACTTGTTTTTCTTTTTTTGATATGTTTTACTAGGGCCTTACTTAACCCCAAGGCATGGGAGACTAGACCATAGTATTGATTCCACCTTGCAATTGTAATAAGGTTTGTAAGGTCTACATGACTTAACATAGTCCTAAAGCACAATGTAATATTGTAACATTATAAAGGACCTTGGTCCTAAGGCGTGAAGGGTATATGGTATAGTTTGATTAATGGGCATTCGTTGTGGTGTTATGCCATGGTTTGAAAGGTTAATAAAATGGGTGTTTGGTTTATATGGAAATGGTTTAAATGTTAGGTGATATGGGTTCTTACCATATTTTTAATGGCTCAAGCAATGCTTATAACCCATTATTACATTTGGATGAGGTTTAAAGATCTGTACCCGGGTTGACTTGGGTCTTAAAAGTGTGTCCTGGCTGCGAGTTGACAGCGCAACCATGCTTCCCAAACTGGGTTTGTGATCTTCTCTTAGTCGTCCACTTGCATGGTTCTACAGGATAGGGTTGCAAATATTTTAATGTGTTGCACTTTCTATCTGAACCCTTCATTCTCAGTTTGTTTGGTTTGTGGGAGAAAGAGTCGAGCTATGCTCCGTTCATGGTGACCTTGTTGGGTTTTCTGGTGAAAAGGCTTGCTACAGTTTTGATGGAATTGTGGCTAATGTTTTTTGAAGTTTTTCTTGTGCTTCCCATGGATTCCATGGTCGTCTGCAACACGTTTCTTCGCTTTCAAGAGACTCAACCATCAACTTCAGTTTCGACGTTGCCCTTCACCAGATAAATTTAATTGTTTAGTAGCTGCAATTTTTTTAAAGAGGGTTTTGTGTCTTCACTACATAAACTAACATTGTACTGTGTTTTTTATGCAGATAGAGGAGGGATAATGGTAACCTTGGAGGAGCCAATCCTTGGCCCTCTCTACAAATTGCATAAGGTGAGGAAACTTAATGTTGTTAACTTGTTTAATTTTAATATTTTTAAAAGTTGAATTTTACTGCAACCTTACATTTCTTGTAGGTTAGGAGCACTGGAAAGGAAGGCGACAAGGTCACCTCTTCCCAGGCCTGCATGTTACAATTCCCAAGTAAATAAACCCAAAATCGTTGCTCTAATTTTCTTTTTTGTATTTCAAATAAATTTACCCACATTATTAACAGTTTAGTGGGTTTGTTCTAGGTACTATCTGCCTGAGAAAAGGGATCCAAGAGGGGAGATACAAATCCAACTCTATGCATGATAAGTTTTAAGTGTTGTTTGAAACCCTTAGGGTTTAAGATCTAATTTGCAGAGGGATTTACAACCTCTTTGCTTCGAATTGTTTTTATGTACATTATGTCTTGTTTTAGTACTTGCGTTAGTGTTGTGGGTGCCATCGCGGATGGACTTACCACCTCTTCACTTGTAATATGTAAATATAAGTTTTTTAGGGTTTAAATAAAAATGGTGGAAGCCATCATAGATGGTATTACAACGACCCCCTGTATGCGTTCGTCAATTTGATACTGTTTAATGTATAAAAGATTGGATACGGCCCTTAGTGTCTTTGCATTTTTGGTGAAATTCCTGTCAAGAGTTAAATTGTGGTTATACTTGTATATTCCTTTGTTTTAATCAATGGCTTCCATTCTTCGATGGTCTTACTACCATGTGTATGTTTTGATAATATTCGTTGCTTAAAGATATCTAGGTTCTAATTAAAATAGAAAGTCGGTAGTATTTTTAAAAATATTGTTGACACGGGTTAATACATGTATGTTGGTTTAGCTATTGTTTCTATGCAAATCTTTTTAGCTACTATATATTTGATTTGAAGGGATTAATTTTGTTTAATACTTGTGTAAGCAATGGTTTTCATCTGGATGGACTTATGACCATAAGGTCACGAGACTGTAATCTTTTAACCTTGTTATTCGGTAATTTTTAAATCTAATACGACCCATAGGGTCTTGCGATTTCTGTGGAGTAAGTTTAATGTTAAAATCATAGTTAAATGATATAATGCGTGTATTGGTTTGGATTCATTCTAGATATGGTTACACTAACGTATTAATACTCGACTGCCATCTTAGACATGATTCTTACCGGTCTTTGGAAAGGGAAGATTTGTTGCGGCGAATTGTTATGCATTTTGTTTTAAAACTATAATGTGGATTTACTATGGATATCATAAGTCCTGTTATTAGCTAATAGCTTTAGATCTGTAAAATATTTGTTGGATAATGTGACTATTTTTTGAGAATTCTCTTTTCATATATATATATATATATATATATATATATGACTGTAGATATTTATGATTCTTTAATTTACAGTTAGCTAAGTTATAAATCGTGAATGTGTTTTGTATCTATCTTGATAGTTTTATAAATAATTTAATCTCATATTATTTAATTAGATTTCCTTTATTCTGATCTGAACCGTCTCAATCTAGTATCACGGTTTAAGAAATAATTTAAAAGATAACTCTGTAGATTAAGTTGACAGGGGGTACATCCTGTGTACAATAATTTCGATTGTTGTTTAGGTTGTGAATGTAAATTGTTTAGTATTTTAAACATGTTAACTTTAACTACTTTAATCGTAATTTAACTAGATCTACACCATAAGAAAGAACAAATGATAATTCACAAATATATAATCCTTTAAGGAAAGAAATCAAATCTACAGTATATAAAATCATCTAGAAATTCTTAACTCGGGTATGGATGCCCGGTCTAAGAAGCCTTACTAAACCAATGTAATCATTCATATGTATAAACAAAATACATCAACAGATTTAGAATCGATACATAAACAAGATGTAAAATCAATACATGTTATATAATTGTTCAATAAGATTACATAAAACATTTCTACTTATGAATATAGCTGCAAATCCAAGTCTAAAATAAAAATCCTATTAAACATAGAGTAAGAACTTGGCGCAACTACTGGGAAAATAGAAATGCAATAGTCGTTTCTCCCAACCAACTCCTAGAGCAGCCAAGTTACTTGCTCCAAACCCCCCGAGCATGTTCGTTGAACCACAAGAGAAAAATCCACTTAATGCGCCATCTCTTGCATTATCAGATTCAATGCCCGTCGAACACTAATTTCGTGCTTGCTAATGGACATACTATTATATAGTATTTTTCCTAAGACTTGGTCATTTAAGAGCTTCCTGCTCTTTAGCACTCAACTATGAGTTGTGACCTAATTTTGGGGAAGATGCCTCCTGCACCTTGAGTTCTCACTTAGCAGCTACAACCACTTGTATTTTCCTCTTGTGAGTCAACAAACACTCTTCAAGAGCTATTCCACTCTTGTCCCCTTCAATATCTTTTATTAATAAAAAATTAACTCATTACATCTGTTTTATTTTTGACTTTGCGTCAAAAAATTCAGAATAATAAATAAAATATCTCAACAGAAATTAATAATGAATTATTTTAGATGCATTACAGTGACTCAACAACTATGAAACATCGGGCTAAGTTTTAAATTGAAGGAGGGAAGAGATTGATTCAACATCATTAATGATGATACTAATGAATTTTGTTATAAAATCTAAAGCCCATGATAGTTATAATTTTTATTATAAAATTTTATGATACAAATTGTAACCATGAATATGTATTAAATGTAAATCACATAACCATCACGTTTGTATTAAATGTAAATCACATAACCATCATTTTCTAAAACAATGTATTGTATTTTAGATACAAATTGTAACCATAAATGTGTATTCATCCAACAAACTCGCCTACATGTCATGTATTTTAAAAACAGAACTTACCCACCTTCATCCCACACAATTCTTGCATCACTTTTTAAAATAATGTGTGATATTTTATAAAGTGTTTTTTAATGTGTTGTATTTTAAAAGTAATCCATCGAAAATGTTTGTTCATTAACACAATTCCCACACAATACTTGCATCACTTTTTAAAATAATGTGTTATATTTTAGAAATAAAACCTATCCATCAAGTGTTTTTAGTGTGTTGTATTTTAAAAGTAAAACTTATCCATAGAAAAATAACGTGTTTTATAAATTATAAAAATAACTTATCCAACACAACTCTGACATCACTTTTTTAAACATAAAACATATTTGTTCATCCAACACAACTCTCTAGGTGTGTACGTCTCAAACATTAAAATTTAACCATAAACTTTCTTTTATAGTCATCATTGCTAATCAAAGTTTATTTCCCCTGATAACCATAAACTTTCTTTTATAGTCATCATTTCTAATCAAAGTTTATTTCCACTGATCATACCATGCTGGGAACATCTATCAAACATTGAGAACATGTACTACACAAGCATAAAATATAATTCTCTCTATGCCATTTTAGTTCCTATTTGTCTCATAAATCCTCCCCATCTCTATGCTCTTTTAGTTCCTGGTTGTCACAATAAACCTCCCACTTAGAAAATTTAAGCAAAATGCACTTCTTCCCTGACCATCAGGAAATTACATTATAGCGACCACGCTAATTTTAAACACATGAAAGGAAATTACATCTTAAAAACAAAAAACCTAACAAACCTAACAAGAAACTTAAGCAAATCAAAGGAAATTACATCTTGACAAAAAAAAAACATAAGCAAATTAGAGGAAATTGCATCTTGAAAAAACAAGAACAAACGAAAGGAAATGCCTATATTCCTATCATGGTAGAAGATTCTGAATCAGGCTTTGCAGTTCTACTCCCACTTACGGATTTTTCTAGGACATGATTCAAAACAGAACCATATCCTATATGCTCTGAAAAACAGTCCTGTTCAATATTATCGTCAAGTTTTGTAGTGGTCAAGATCTTATCATTTGCAACGATCTCACAAAATGGCCAAACTCTAGCTAGATGACTTGTATCCATGGTCTTGGAAGTAGTGTGGTAGATTATGTTATATATGATATCCCTATATACAACAAGTTAATAGATTTCAACATCTTCAACAACCATGATCTTGACTCTGGTCATAGACCTTTAATTATAACTCTCAATATTGCCATGCATAGCAATCCCAAGGAGGAAGACTATCATTGCCAAAAGCACTTGATCTTTGATAAAAATAAAGCTGACATTTTTCTCCATGATCTAAAAAATCAACTGGTTCCTTTATCTAGCATGGAGAATATAGAAAATCTCTACAATAATTTTGCTACAACCCTCTTGTCGTCCATTAACAAGTTCTCTATTGAAGTCTTGACTAAAACGAGCAATAGTAGAACCAACCCTTGGTATGATCAAGAGTGCAAAGATGCGAGAAAATAAATTAAGCAAGCTACTACAGCTTCGATAAAAATGGACAAGATAAATCACTACAAAGCCTTAATTAAAATAAAAAAAAGGCATTATCTAAGTAAAAGGCATGAAAATCTTCTACACCTCTCCAAGGTGGCTCCTAAGAAATTCTAGAGGCAAATTCTAACTTGCAAAACAAAAGAAGACAATAAAACTGTTTTAAAAGATTGGAATTCCTATCTTAAAAATATTTATGAATCCTCGGATATTAGAGATAACATTCAAACCCTTCTTAAAACGAAAGATGTTTTCTCATTAGAAGACATAGATTTTTGGGTTAGGCGCTTAGCAAATGGAAAAGCCAAAGACATTGAAGGCTACCAAGCATAAATATTAAAAATTGGAGGGTTAATCCAAATTTATGCAGAAACACAACAAAATACACAAATAACCATAGAAACAAATATGCAACGAAAATAACACTTCATTTCATTAATCAATAACTGAAACTTGTTTACATATAGAATGGAAATAAACTAGCTAGAGTGCTGGTAGCTTATCTCTGAGAAGAGATGTGGCTGCTACATGCCTCTGAACTCTGTGTTACAATGAGGCTCAAAGGTCTATATATTATTGAGAAACAATGGAAACCCTACACATCCAAAAAACTAACCCTAGGAGGTGAAATGCCTTAATGTGGGCCCCGTTGGGTAACTTGGTACATCGATTTCCTGGGGTCGTAACTTTAGCATACTACCTCCGTTTGACACGCATGATATATCGTTAGAAAGATCTGTTTAAGGACTACATCCATAAATAGCAAATATTAAGTTCGAAACGAACTCATATTTGCTTGACCATTCGATGCCAAAAAAACGTCGTTTAGGGCCTCAAAATGGCTCCAGAATTTTAGGAACCGAAACTACCAAAAATATGAGAATGTGCTACAATTAAGGAAACTGGAAAACTGAAAGAAACAATGGTGCGGGTCTAAGAGGAATAGGTGGGTGGCCACCAATATCCTCCTGGATCAAGGGCCTGTCCTCATCCTGCAAATCCACAAACTTTTTAATCTAGTGATCAAGCAAGGGTTTCCTGCACCTTGAACTCAAAGCCTCATTATTCCTATTTTCAAAAGAGGTTATAAAAATGACCCTCTAATTATCAGACTATTATCATTAGCCCTCTCTTATCTAAGTTATATGGTATTATCATATACAATAATATCAATGAATGGGTGGAAATGGAAGGTAAGTGGCATAAAGGCCAAGCAGGTTTTAGAAGGAATCATTCAACCATGAACCACCTCGTTACACTTAGGATCATTGTAAAGGAATGTCGTAATAATAAGTCAGGTCTATTTTGTTACTTTGTGGATTTTAGAAAAGATTTTGATACAGTGCCTAGAAATAACCCATGGAATAGGCTAGAGGAGCTTAAGGTTCCCGTTGAGTTGAGAGTTGTCGCAATAAGGTTATACGAAAAGGTCATTGCCAAGTTTAAGAATAATGAGGGGTGGACAACAGATATAAATTGTAATATTGGATTTAAACAAGGTTGCCCCCTCTCCCCTACTCTTTTTGGCGTTTCCTTTGATAAGTTAGAAAAGTGTTTAGAAGAAGCAGGTTTGACTGGTACAATCTTAGTTGGGATAGTTATTATCCTCCTACTTAATGCTGATGATATTGTTCTTATGGCAAGGCGTTCTTCTGATCTCGATAAGTAATGAAGAATTCTTAAATATTTTTGCTCTAACATGGTTATGTCTGTTAACACCAACAAGACAAAAATCATGACTATAAAATCTAAGAAAGACACCTATGCAAATTTTATTTATGATAATAGAAATCTAGAGGAGTGACTTCTTACAAGTATCTTGGAATGGATAGTCATCACAAGCTCAATTGGAACTATAGCAATGAAAAAAGGATTAATGGAGGGTGTAAAGCTTATTTTGGTCTTGAAAATAACTGTAAATCAACCAATCTGGTCATGTGGTATAAAAATAAGTTCCTCTTTGAAACTCTTGTAATCCTTGTTATCTTGTATGGTTGTGAATTATGGGGGTGCAACATTTATAGAGAATATTTGATGAATATTGAGCAAATCCAAAAGCAGTTATAACTTATAAACTCAAAATTAAAAGCAATACGCCCTATCCTATTCTCCTCGTAGAAGTAGGTCTTCCCCCACTGAGAGCATGGTTGTGACTAGGTACCTGATGTACACGCATAAGATAAATAACATGGGAAATGAGAGACTTCCTAAAATTGATTTAAACTCAAGTCAAAACCAACTACGCCTCAAGCGGGGTTGGTGTAAAGATACCATGAATTGGTTAAACCATTGGGGAATTAATGAAAATGACATTTTGCATAATATTGATAATGTCAAAAATATGATTACTTTTAAGTTTAAAGAGAAATTTCGGTGTGAGGAAAATTTAGCGGTTAAGAGAAAATTAAGACACTGTAAGGAGGTCATTAATCCTTACTTGGAAGATCAGAAGTATCTCTCAGTAGTAACTAGATCATGGATGAAAATTAATATAGCCAAGATTAGAATAAACTCTTAGGAACTCCATAGCGAAACAGGGCATTGGTCTATTCCTAAAACTCCATGGGTGGAAAGGGTTTTCTATCTGTGAGTCTATGATCGTTGAGGATGAAAATCACTTTCTGTTAGAGTGCCTTGCTTACATCCACATTAGATATGAGTTTCATAGTATTTGCTACAATACAAACCTTTATAACCTCCTAACTTGCCAAAACTATAGTGAGCTTGGAAAGCTTTTGAGCACAGGAAAAAGATTTTAAAGTAAACCAAGTATTGTCCTTCTTAAGTTCTGATAGACCAAATTTTGTCTCAGTAGATGTTAATCATCATATTCATCATTATCATCATAACAATCTCATGTGTATCCATAATAAAACTACATTAATTGCACAATTTAATATGAAAAATTTTAAATGTCAATTTCATTGTCTATATTCCATCTATAGTCATGCTAAGATGCCACTTCAAGGTTTCTCCATATGAATGCGTTGTTTTTACCAATAAGCTCATGCTTATTGCAATAAAAATCCATAAGTACCTATTAAAAATAACACTTATTTTCTAATCGATTAAATATATTCATAAAACCAATACTAATTATTCTAACCATAAGGTATTCAAATCTAAAATATAGAAAAAATTTCCATTAAAATTACAGCTTGGTTAGGTTTTTCTAAAGAATTGGAACATTGCATCCATTCTTCATAAAGCCAAGTTCTTCAAAGTGTGGCACTTGGGTCTATTAAGTACATTAGTGATTTTCTCCCCTTAAATTATAAGGTTCCAATGTGTTAACAACCTTTAGTATCCATTGGTCATCTCATTAAAACAATTATTAAATTATTGTTATGATAATGAGCTTATGCTTCGCTATATGACTATAAATTTTGCATTTGTAAAAATTTACTAAAGGATACAAGCACGCCATATGAATTCTTTAACTACTATGATCTAAATTCAAACCACAATTTAATGGCAATTGGGTTTAGATTACGAGGTTGAGAGGAAGACCGATTATCCTTTCCACTTAGGTTCAAATCCTACTTATGACATATACATTTTTGTAAGCTAATTATTGATTGAGACTCTTCATGAGTCATGAGGAATATATCACCCTTTGACTATGATCTAGAGGGTGGGATGCTTGGTTACATGTAAAAAAAAGGGAAATCAAAACTACAAAATCAAATATTCATAACAGAACACCATCTACACAATATTTACCTAGGAAAAGAGAGGACGAAAAACCCATCAAGAAATGAAGGAATGTACTTTTTTCTTTTAATAAAAGAAGAGTACAAGGAAAAGAACAAGGAGCTTTGAGACACTACATGTATTCTACAATACCTACATGTTTCTCTTTCTTCTTTGCGTTCCTACCTTTCTACCCTTGGTGGACAAATAGAGTACTGAGAAGCCACACAAAAGCTCATCCATTAGCAAAAAAAATTCAATTAGGTAACATGTGAACACATTGATTGGCTCTTCAACATATTTAAGTATATCAAAGATACACATGTATACAAATATGACCATTGAGAAACCCATGGTTATACTTCTGCAGTCTTCAAAATTGGCCCCTTAACTTCAATTTGGGAAGAAAGCGAATGGCATCCTCACCCTACTAACATGATTTTGGAACCTAGAATAAAGACCTACATCCTTTTGGAGAGAACCCTATTTGGTTCAATGGATTGTGACCTAGCCCCATATTAATTGGTAAACAAGTTGCAAAATCTTAGATGTCTAAGATGCATGGACAACTCTAAATTTTTCCATGTGGGAGGGGTTTCTTTGTATTTATGTTATAGTCAAAATACGATCAAGAACTATTTTTCACTCCAATCCATACTCCATGATCTCACAAATTTCATATCTCAATCATAAAATGTTTGATTTCAACACAATGGAGGAAATCGATTCAATCCATGTAAGGGTTTGCCTCTCCCATTTATCGTTAATAATTTGGGATAAAGAAACCATAGATATATCATGGATAGATTGGGGAAATTCTTTAAAGTAAGTATACCAAAGGAGGGCCAATACTCATGTCCCAAGTCTATGTGGAATTAGATTTAGACAAGGGAATTCTAGAGGCCAACTTACTCCACTGGGATGATCAAACCTATTACAAAGAATTGGACTACTAACAACTACCTTTAAAATGCAATATATGTCATGCATATCACCAAATTACAAAGAAATTCCCACTAGTTTCCCATTTATACGCTCCTCTAGTGAACTTCCAAAAGCAATGCTCACCTATGACACCAAAGAGTGAGCCCCTAGAGAAAAAAAAATAGAATGACCAAATCCCTTTCTAACTAGTGAATAGAAAACAAAGTAGCAGGCACAAACCAAGAAACTAAAATCCACGAAAAACTAGAAACTCCAATGACATAAACTACTTTCAAGTGTTATGAGACATCCGGGATTTCCAAAATCCCAATGAAGGAGGGGGGGATCAACCAGAGAAAAATATCTCGTGTTCCAACATAGTCATAGATGCGAGAGAAAGTGGCAACAATCTTTGCATAGTCAAGGTCCTCCTTCTACATTGAAAGAAACTAAAAAATAAAACATGAGCTGATCCAACCATTGTTATGGAATAAAAGGACAAGGAATGGAAATGAAATGAAAAAGGGTTAATCCTCAAAGACACAAAGAAAAAACCAACACCCTAGACCTTATAAACATTCACTTGGAAAAGGACATCTAATCAAAATCATAGATAAAATGAGACAACAAGAGAAATTTTCCTTAGGTATCCAAAACTCACTCCTCATTTATAGAGAGTTGGAAAAAGAGAGTCACTTCATAGACCCTCTATTGGATGCATAAAAATATAGTAACTAAGTCAGGTATAATATAGCACATGTATTGGTTTTCTCAAATATTAGGTAACCAATTGCTTTAGATCTCTCCAAGATCTCTCCAAGCACTTCTAGGACTAGGAGAAATATAAGCAATACGCATACACTCTTTGTTCAATTTGTCCCCACCCCATAATTATATATGAGGAGTGGAG
>LPNX010559570.1:0-24772 GCA_001517045.1 Pseudotsuga menziesii
ATGAACCCTTTTGGTTACAAATTTGAAAGGTAATGGATAGATAAGCTAGGCCTTACCCCAATATCCAATAGTTGATGAAATAGGTGGTGAATTACAAATGTGTTTCTTTTGTCATGCAGGTCAATCATATATCATTTTCCCTCTTTTCAAAATATTGACAGTCTTGGTGATCTAAATGCTTTTGATGGTTTAGAATACTCTAAGAGGAATTATCCAATCCATATTATTATGCTTTGAGTTTGGGAAAGATAATTATTTGGAAGAGTCTCCTCACATTGGAATATTCAGTACGATAATGCTTCCAGAATCAAAATATATAGTCCGAGTAAGTTTTAACTTTTAGTTGATATTGAGAACATGTAGTCTTGGTCTTAGCTTTATGTTTCAAATCTCAACACTATAGGAAAACATTTTTCTAAAGTTATTTGGGAAGGTACAACATTGTTGGTTACATATGTTTATAAGCACGATATGTGGTTATATTTCGAAACAATCAATTTAAGTCTTTGTTTTCTGTTATGACTTCAACTATTGTAATCTTGCTATACAGACAAGCCTCCTATTCATCTGGTACAAGTATGTGGAATTTTTAATGTTGTATGCAGATTTGTGAGCTTTTTCCTGACAGGTTAAATATGCTTACCCATCTTCTTGGAGACAAATATATATATAGTTTTGAAGGCATGATTTATGATAAAAGATTGATATTCTTGATTAATTATCGGCAGATCATTGAGGATGCCCATCTTTGTGATTGATTTATTTTGATTATGGATATTGTAGAAGGGACAGTTTAACTAAAGTAGTTGTTTAATTGGTCTTTTCGATTGGGATTTTTCTGACCTTATTATGGTGAGGCTAATTGCAGGCAATTTACTTTGGTTAGAATTGCTAACAAATTTTGGATGTTGGTCTTATACAAGCATTTTAAAAGTTCAGATGTAGTATGTATAACATTGCAACAGTGAGTGAATTTTTCTGTTGTAATAAACTGAAGTTAAAGGGGAAAGTTGGGTTTGCCTTGTCAAAATTCTCAGGTTTTTATGTGATTCCTTGCGAATTGTATTGTTATAAGCAATTGAAAGGGTCTTGTGGCATCTTGTGAATGACTTCATGTCAATTCGGGTATTTAAAATAAATTGAAAAAGATCTTATCTGCTGAATGAGAAAAGAAGCAAGACATGTTGTATGCTAAGAATTCGATGTTTCTTTTGATAAACTGACCACTTACAAATTGATTGCAGGCAAGGGAAATTGTGGCCCTGAGGAGTGCTAAAGCTCCAGGACTATGATGAGTTAAATCTCATGTGTATAAAGTTATCAACAGAAGAGGGAGTGGTGATGGAGGTAGTGGTTAAAATCTACCTTGTTTTCCCCCGGGCCAGCGAGGGACCATTATGCATTCTGGGGACGCCCAGATGTAAGACATGTGGTTAAGACTCGTTCCGCACACATTAGAGGACTGTCACATGAGTTAGGGGACTCTGTGAAGAGAATAACCTCTAGGCGCTGTGGAGGTGTGTGAGAACGGAGTGCCTCAGCTTGGTGAAGCACCCTAAAGGAGATACCGCTAAGAGGGGTACAGGGTATCGTCCTTGTGTTGGGTGGCTTGAATGAAGAATAATGACAAGCACCCTGAATAGCACAGAGGAGATACACGAAGGGTTGGTATCGTCCTTGTGTTGGGTGGCTTGAATTGGTACTTGAAGTACTGTTGGCACTTGACGTGCTGGGATGGAGGACATCCAAAGAAAGGAACAATGCGGAAAAGGTATGTGCATTGCAGGTAAATTTGTACCCATGAGGTAATATGCTGATTGATTGACATTATTGATATAATGGGATTACAATGCTTGTAGTCATGATTTTGATGTATCAATTGCATTATGGAAAATAATTGGGTGATATGACACCAATGAACCCTAGAAAAATTGCAGATTGCAAAAGAATCTATGAATTTTGTTTAAATTGAAATGTGATTTGGACATGAAGTACTGAAAGGACTAAATTATAGATATGATACTGCAAAAGAATTGCTGAGTATGTTGCATAATGAATTGACTCTTATTGATGAAATTTGGGTAGACCCGATTTTTGCAGGTCCTACGAACCCACAAGGATCAGAAAGGAAAGAGAGATCCGAGCAAGGCAAGAAAAGATGACTCCAAAGAAGAATAAAAGTTTTAGAAACCAGAAAACACCGAGGACGGTGTTCTTTCTTTTAGGGGGGAAGGATGTAATATCCCTCCCCTATGCCGTGGAATATTTTGTAATTTTGCATATTATTATATGAGGGTTTCTGGGTGAGGAGCTCAAAGTGCCAAGGCCCCACCCGAAGAAAACCTGAAAGTTAGGTAAAAGTTTATTAACACAAAAGCCAGCAAAACACAGGTGCGAAAAGAACTAGGGTTAAAGGATCGAAAACAAGGGTTTGACAAAAGACTTTATAATATAAATCATATCATAAGCTCAAAGAAAAATTTAAAGACAAGTATCATTAAATTGGAGATCTATCAATGATAGATATAAGTCCTGTATATCATAAGGAAAAAAAGAAAAAGGAAAACATAGTAATTAAACCCTTTTTATAGAAAGATATGTATATTGGATTAGTTCTCACTAAATATCCTTACCTAATTTATGTTAGGGGGAAGGGGGAAATGCTTATGAGGAAAATGCCTTTGAAGGTGCATTCGTTGACAGTGCCTTAGGAAAACACAAAACACCTATGAGCACTGATCATGGTAATGTAACCTGGCACATGCCAGTATAATTATTCCCGGACAGTCGCTCTGCATCCAGCGGGAAAAGGGCCACCATATCATGCCCTAATAGGGCCGATTCACTGGACGAAAAGAGTGGGACGGTTACATGCAAGACCGTATATCGAGCTGGAAGGATTTAAGTTTTAGCGTTTCTAATTATGAGGGAGTCTATAGCATTGAAGAGAAATTACATAAAAAGGGGGAAAACCCTAGACTCGGGGGGGGGGGGAAATGAACTATCGTTTACTAGGATAAGATACCCTCAATGTTGAGAGAGAAGGGCTGCGTGTTCACGAGGGCAAGGATCTCCACGTCCTTGAAGGAGGATGAGTGTGGCTTTCCTCTTAGTAGAACGACCCCTACGTTGTTGAGGAGGATGATCTCTTTTTGTTGAAAGAGAATGATCTCGGCCATACATCGTTTGTTTCTTTAAGATAGCGAAGACCAGTTAGAGAAACGTTTGCCTTGCTCAGAGTTTTGGGGCTGACTAGAGAGTGGATGATGAACATGTTATGTAATACTCTCTCCTTGTGACACTGATGGAAGGTTTTGGAGATGAAGATCTGAGGTATTCATGATCTTTTCTTCTTTCTACTAGGTAGATCGCACCCTCTTTCACTTTTGATCTGAAGTTTATTTGCTAAGCATTTTTCCAATGATAGCGAGCCTGGTTACTAGAAGCTCGATCACATCTAAATCGCCAATGCTTGTGATAGTATTGCATATTATTTTCATGTCTTATGATTCTGAAACTGCTATGTTAGTGTTGATTGACAGTTGCGAGCTCAATGGCTCGGATTGTGAACAAACCCCTTTTGCCATCGATGTTAATAAAAAAATGCATTGTTTGGCATAGATCTCAACTCTGCATGAGTGGATAATTGTCCCATTATAGGAGACCCAGTTATGTGAAAGACCTTTTAGGTCCTGTCTTTGAATAACCCCAACGACTCTTTTCTGTATATTATACAAGTCTAAACTGTGTCTGCTCATAGAGGAATGTTTCTGGGATAGGCGACCTTGGATCTACTCAGGAATGGAGTGGAGAGCTCAATGCCTATCCTCTGTATGTGTTTTATATATATATATATATATATATATATATATATATATATATATATATATGATCCAGCAGAGCAGATCGTAGGGTGATCCTTTTCCTTCCCTATTCTTGGTATGCGTCTGGATCATATTTCTTTATTTCTTTTATTTGCAGATCCATTTTGATTCCTGGACATATTCCTGAACCTATTTAAGCCTGAGCCTTTGCTACTTAGTCCACCTTTCACCTTGATGGATTTTGAGTGTATAAGGGGATGGATGGGTTATCCGATCCATTGTAGTAGTGTGGAGGGATTCGTAGGGTTCCTTTCAAACCTAGCACACAGACGCCCTTGTTAATAAGGGAGAGACAGATAGTTAGGTATCGACCCAAGTTCATCCTTTTAGTTACAGTCAAAGGATATGATGATGAGCAAGTGTTTCCTTTTTACTGAACCTACGTTGAACATACAATGCGCAGGTTGTAATGCCATGCACCGGAAGCTCACATTAAGTTATTTTCTCTGAACTTAATAGCGTTATGATCCAGGATTCACGCTTTACCCAGTCAAGAAGTAAGATAATTTAAAAACTACTATGAAGGTATGGAATGTGAAGTCTTACGGGAGTATGAAGAAAGGTAAATGCTGCGTTAGTTTTGATGGGGTAATAAAAAGTTAATTGAATAGATGTGACAAAATAACATGTGCAAAAAGGTTTATATAGCTTCTTACGGTGATTAATTTTTGGCTCCTTTTGTTTTTAAGGAAAACCCTCTTAATTGTGTTTAAGTCTCAGTTTTATAAATTGGATTAGAATGTGTTGCTTGGAATATTACATAACATAAACTCGTACTCTACCAGTTCAGCAAGCCTCACAATCAAAATGTGGTAACTTACATCCTGTAGCTGGGTATTGGTTAGAGCTGGAATCGCTAGGCCTTGTCCTTTGGTCAGTATATTGTCATCATTACATTTGAGTTGGTAAAACATATCCCCTGGGTATAAATATACTGATCCTATAAAGTGCTAACCTTGCCACTGTTAAGAAGCAATAATCATCCTTCTTGAGTAGTTCGCTCTTCTATGATTAACTAGAGTATGGAATCAAACTACATTGCGAAACCTCCTAAGGGATTTATAGTAACATATTATTTTAAAAATTGAATGTGCCTAAGAGACTTTTTATACTGTCTTGATTGCGGCTAAAAGTCACTACTTGAATTAGAGGAAATGATTTCCTTCATTGAGGGGAAACTTGTTGTATATGCTCAGTTATGACGAGATAAGGTCAAAGTATCAATGTAGTATTTTGCTATGAAAGAGGACAATTATACTGTTGAATATGTCTCTCTGTGAAGAGAATCGCAGTAAGAAGGCTGGCACTAGGTGTGCCACTACTTGTAATATTTTTTTCTCTCCAATAAGAATAAAAGAACTAGCAAACGATTGGTGGATGTAGCCTCGTGGACGAGGTGAACCACATGAAAATGGTTGTCTCCTTCTTTGCTTTATTGTGTGCATGTATTATTTTTGTTATATAAAGATGTTAGGATGAATGAAATATAAAGGCTTACTGGTGGAATAGGTTACTAATCATGCTTTTTGCAGACACCTAAATCGCAATACATCACTTAAATCATTAAGGTACATGCGGTATGCTACATCATATATGAGTAAAACAACATCAAAATCACATCATAAATCCATATATTGCAAACAGTAACAGGAATCGAATCCTATGCGCATTCAAGCCCAGTTTGTTTTATTTATTAAATACATTTCATTACAACTCGTTACATTAAAAACCATGCTTTCCTACACAGGTCACAACATCGAATCCCATGGATTTCCATGACCCAGGGTCAACATAATAATAACCTTAAACATAAATCATTACCGTAATCAAAACGCATAACAAAATCCATAGCGTAAATACCTAGTATCATTTCTATTATCACTTATAAAATGTTTTACAATTTGGTATTGCCATGCCCAAATCCTGAAGGACATATACCCAGTCACCGACCACGACTAAGTTTCCAAATCCAACCACACAAAATAATCACATAGTCATGCTACAGTAAAAAAAACAATATCGTGGGTTTGCCATAACCCTGGCTATACAACCATATCCTTTTAATAAACAAATTAAATATTAAAATTCCAACTAAAGCTATCGCAATCATTGGGATAGGAAAATTCCATTCATGGCATGGCCTACACCCACGCTGAGCCTTTACAAAACCAAAAGTTCAATACTCTGTCTAAAACATAGTTTCCATTAATGCTAACGCAGAGCATACAGTGGCAAGCCAATGGGCTACGACACCATTGTAACAATGATTTAGCCCATGGCATAAATCCCCAAGCTCTAGAAGCTCTCCTAACATTAATTACAAATAATATAAACATAATTCCTTGCATACTTCCAAAACCCAAACTGTCACAAATATACACAAAGTAAAATCTACAGGATGAAATCCAAAAATCGAACCGAGTAAGTCAATGTTTTAAAACGCAACATTAAAATAAATACACAGTTAAATCTTTTAAAAATACTGAATGAAATGGTATATACCAAAACACATTACAGTCTTCACATAAAATCCAACGTGTAGTATAGAAGGGCATGGATCCTCTTTTACAAACATTCAAGTATTAATAATGTTAAATGGAAAGTTGTGAGCTATGGCACCATTACAAGTATTGGTGCATCCATGGCTCAATTGCCAAACCTCCCCACGATAGCCAAAAACCTATAGCAAGTTACATTATAAACCACGAAGGCAGAGACAACAAGTGCCATCAAAAACCCCAACCCTATAAGAATCCCAACTCAGAAATGCCAGAAATAGAGGAGGCAAGTAGGATATTTCTAGCAGGCTTACCATGATCGTGAAGTAGCAACCCTAAATTGACAGCGTAGTCCTGTGCAAACCACATAGCGCCTTCATTTCCACCTGTAAACAAATCAACGATGGCATGAGAAGCATGACCATGCCATGGAGAAAACAATGATGTAAAGTACCCCTCATAATTGAATGTTGTTATGTGCGAAAAGGGTAAAATTTTTGCCTATATTTATTGCGTCTTTGCTTGTGCTATTACTGCAAAATCAATCAATCTTGTTAATGATAGTTTTCTTCTTTTTGTCATTCCAATGAAGCGCGTCTAAATAAATTGTATAACTATTGTTTACATCCATATGATAACCATAAATTTCCTCGATTACCATTCCTATGGTATTTCAAACATTCAAACAAGAGTGCAGACATCAAGTGTTAATTGTACAAGCCAATACCACGGAACGAAACGAATAGACGACAATTAAAATAAGAGAAAATGCCAACTTACAGGGTTCTTCCAATCCTTGGTTGAAGTGACACACCCCATAGGAGTCCCGAGAACAATTCCATCCAAGATATTAATTAATGCCATGATTGCCTAAAAAGATTTCTTTTTATTTAATTTGTAAACACTGGTTTTCAAACAAAAAAAACTGATCATTAAGCAATTTAATTGACCATCAATCAGATCATAAATTCTTCTGTCAAGAGTATAAGACTGCCATTCAATAAAAAGTATAAACCCACATCACACATAAGACACAAATAAAGTAAGCTAGACACTGTTTCACGTGGTTCACCTCGTCCACGAGGTTACGTCCACAAAGCTGGTTAGTATTTTTATTGATTTATCCAAGAGAAGATGGTTACAATGCTGTGGCGCTTACACCGCCCCCAAATCTCTTCGCAGAGAGAGATACTTTCGAAAATACCAAATGGCCTTTGAAATAGTTCACAGGGTCTCCGTAACAGTTCATAATTCATAAATGCAGGGAGATTTAAATTCCCGGATCATAAGATTTTCATCATCTTCACCAGCTATTAAAGGTTACAAAAGTTCAACCAGCGAAGTGGTTATCCAAGAAGGGTTTTAGAAATAAACGTGGTTTTCCTTATAAGTTCAGAACTTGGCCTTCGTTGCATTAAAGAGAAAAATCCTACGGTGATTGATACCAACCTTCATAGGGGTTCTTCCATAGATTGTTAGTGGAGCATTGTACCGTTTAGCGGCAAGGGTTTTCCAAAAAAATACTTGAACGAAGCAAAAGTACCTTAAGGGAGGTCTGTAGGATATAAGACACAGATAGGTCTTTCTTAAAATCAGAAAAAATACCCATCCAGTAACTACGTTTGAAAAATCTAGGGTGAACCTGCCAAAATCCAACTTAGTTACCTAAGGTCCTCTATGATCATCAAAAGAACTAAAGATAACCATAAGCTCCTTGAGGCGTAAAAGGTGTCAGAACATTCCAAGTTGGAACATAAATATATTTGGAGGTTTCGAACTACTTTTGTGAGCAGATTGTAGCTCACGAGGACAATTTTAATTTATTTGACAAGCACATAGTGATGGTAGTTCAGTGTCAGACATAGACTGTAAAACAACTTCCAGAATGATGACATAACACTTCAAAAAATAAATATAGGGGTACTAAAAAAACATCCTCTCAACACTACCGCAGTCCCAAAGCTATAGACGCTGTTACGACCTGTAAGTAGTTATTCACGGCCAATGATATCATATGATAGAACCACACCAGTGATCAAAACGACTTAGTAAAAAGAAACGCTCCACCGTCAATGTTATCAAGGCAGGGCTAGTTACCAAGCGAGCGAACCCCAGTAACTGGAAACATATTGGAACCAACTTACCATAATCCGGCAATTAACCAAGCTCATCATGCAGATAAATGGATCTGTGGTCTATGTTAGCCAGACCCTCAGGTAAAAATCTGATCTATTTACTTCTAGACTTTAGAACCAAAGCCGTAGATAAAAAATCATTGGTAATGAAAGGTATAATCAGGTAACCACCTATCATTTATGTTTTGCAGAAAAAAAATTAGGGTTACAACTTACTTCCATAATCAGGCCAGGGAGATCGCACTCATATACATGTAATATTCGGAAAACTGGTATACAGGAAAAGTGTCGGGCGCAAACCCTAAGGCTGAAACGCAGTCAAAGTTCGACATAGTTTAATAATAAAACACCGCCCATTCCTAGGCTCAAAATGAATAGTCTATCCAGACCCCCTACCAGATACCTGTCTACGATGTATTTTCATCGAAACCTGAAATCGCATATACTAAAGTGAGGAAAAAAATAATGGAATCAGAGTCTACCAAAATTTCCTTAATCGGCGAGGAATCCTTTGGCGTAGGCTACAGACACGACTCCTCAGGCGAGTCAACTCCTACGAGACAAACGCAGTCCTTATTACAAGATGCAAAGCGGGTCTTTTCAGCTCCCTGTGTGCCCTCCCCTACAAGGAAAAATTCAAGACCTATTTATAACACAAAGGGGCGATAGGTTTCTTCACCTAGGGTGCGCCAAGAATCCTTAGGAATTTAAGGCAGAGATTATGGCACTATCTTATCCCGGGTAGACCCCCTTACATTTCGTCGTAGAGTAATTAATGACTGGCATGCATTTCTCTTATTTACCAAACTATTTTTTTTTTCTTGGTTGGTTTCAACTTCAAAATTAGGCTTAATAAATATGTAGCAGCACCATTCATGGAATGTGCAATAATAGCACAAGCACGTGTAATTGTATTTATCAGACCTACCTGTGTAGCCTTTTTCCATCAGCCCACTTTAATAAGTATGTACAAATAATTGAATCGACATGTTATTCACATGCCTATTATAAGTCTCAAGGTTATCACTCTAGGTGGATGGTATATCACCCGATTCGAGAGGGTAGGCTCATGGTGAATATATATATAAATTGTTCTTACCATAGTTTTACCTCTACTATCATCATTTTTCTTATGGTAGCTAGCTTATCTCCGCTAGCTCATCAGGATTGTAAAGATACTAGGTCGAAATTTACCCAATACCTCTTCCGAGTGGGCTCGACTTCTCTAAATAATGTCGCGTTCGTGTCTTAAATCCCAGTATTTAGGAAATTTCTTTACCTAAAAAATAAGGTTCTGCTGGTGGGGCCTTGGCCTTGAGCTCCTCTCCAGAGAATAAGTACATTGATCTTTCAAAGTTACAAGATATTTAAGGGCATAGGAGAGGGATATTACAAATGAAGTATTGCATTTACACAGGGTCTGGTCCAGCTTACCTACAAATCGATGAAGGTCGCCTCCTTCTCCAACTGCGCAGAGGCCACACAAAACCCCAATGCCAAATCCACATAATGCACAAACAACGAATGCCCAAATTCTTTGCCAAGTATGTTCACAAACCTCATTGGCATTAATGGCACCAGCTGGTGGCCATTAACGCATCCATAAACCCTCACCATAGCTTATGGTTAGTCATTATACCATATACCAACCAAGTCATAAGTTTAAACCCTTTATCCTATGGCTTAGCCACCTCTAATGTCAGTGTAGACTTAATACTTAGGACATGGTATGTATACCAGAGTATCCCAACATTAAAGTATGCGTAGACCTTAAAACTATGGTATAGCGTTTACAAAGTCATTGCCTTAGCATCAAAGTATTGTGTTATCACATGCCCTTTTTGCTAGTTCATATAGGTAGCGTATGTGCATAGGTCTTTAGTCTAGGTTTTGTAGTATTTAGGAATCATGGAAAACGTAGTATGCCATGATTCCCTTGCTAGGAGGAACAAGCGTAAGTTTCCAAAACTGTAACGAAGGCAGACCTGCAAAATAGAAACAAGAGGAGAGTAATTAATTAACCAAGAGATAGATAATTAATAATGGTAAGGATAGTAAGTTAATTGATAGTATCTAGTTAATTAACTAAGAAAGATAATTAACAAACATAGCGCTTACCTGAGTCTTAAAATAGAACAGTGATAAAAGTGCAAGGCAGAACTGGAAGTATAACTAGGAACTGAATTGCTTCAAGTAACCAATAATTTAAATGTCTCAAGAGTAACCTGTAAGTCAATAAATAAGGTGCCTTAGTTCATATGAACTCAGTAAGCCTGCATAATGAAGAAGAACCTTACCTCTCAGATCGTCATGGGAGAAGGAGTCCTTCCACTCCACCACTTTGTTCCCATCAACAAAGTTAAGTTAGCTTTTATTAAATAAACAAAGTACACATGTGCAGGAGAAAAATAATGATCTATACAATTCATTAATTCACCGACAGTAGTAACTAAGATGTATCAATAGTATAAATAATAGAATTAAGGCATAGTAAGTAAACGAACTAATAATCACTGAATGGATAAGAGATTAACAAGACAGTATGGGCAGTTTCTGAAGAGATCGAAAGTATAAGTGGTACATGTAAGTCCGCATGAGTAATAATGATCCCCTTTGGGTAGTTTTCACTAGCCTATAATTTTTTTTTTCAATTTTTGGGGACATTACAAGTGGTATCAGAGCCCAGTTTCAATACTGAGAGACTCATGGGTGCACCAGGAATTCACGTAGAGAAAATAAAGTATGATAAGAAATTTTTTTTACTAACATAAATTTTTGCTGCTATTAAAATTTTTTGTGTTTCAGGAATTTTTTTACAGTGTTGTTCAGTTTATGAATACTGAGGAAGGAAACAACCGGTAGGAAGAAATGAACACCCCCACTCCGAAAGTGAACTTGGTGGTCGAGCTAAACTCTGATGTGCTAAAAACCTTGCACATTGTTCAAGCTGAACTAAAAAGTTTCATAGAAGACAGTCTAAATGAAAGAAAGGAACAACAAGCTATAAATGAAGCATTATTGTGTAACATGACGGGAGGGACCCCGCAAGGTAAACCTACCCAGTCCACCAACAAATCCAAAAGAGAACCATACCATGAGCATGCCAACATACCAAGAGAAGCAGAAAAAGAATGTACACTCGAGGAAACTAAAGGAGATCATCACAGTCCTGCTAGTGATGACTCACTTTCTCCACGGAGAAAAAGGCAAAGAAATGATGACAGTCTTCAAGGGGAGTTTCGAAAAATAAGAGCCCCTGCCTATGAAGGTGAATTAAATACGGGAGAAAAAGCTGAAGAATGGTTTCTGGGAATGAATAAGTATTTCCAAGTTCATAACTATTCAAGTGTGATGTAGGCTAGGCTTGCCATCTACAACCTGAATGGTAAGGCAGCAAGATGGTGGTGAGATTTAAAACACACCGAGAAAGATGAGCTGCGAGAAATAAGCTAGGAAAAATTCTGAAATATTTTCCAAGAAAAATACATGTCAGAAAGGTTCTTTGACCGCAAGGTAAAAGAGTTCCATGAACTGCGCATGGGTTCCATGACTATGGATGCATTTATAAACATATTTCTAGATCTGCTGCATTATGTATCGTATATCAAAGAAGAGAAGGTGAAGATCTAGCAGTTCCTAGGATATCTTCCTCCCAGTTTTTGGGACATGATTGAATTTGACATGCCAAAGACTCTGGATACTGCACTACACAAGGCTTGACTATGTTATGAGCATGCGAAATTACGACAAGAAAACCATAACCAAAACAGAGAAAAGTCTAGAAAATTTTCTGATAATTGCAAGCCTAGGTCAAACCCACAGCCTTATAGAAAGCAAAATAACATCTTTCAAGAAAACAAGAACTTCAACAAAACTGGTACGAAGCCTTATGTACTAGCTCCTAATGGTAATAAGCAAGTGGCGAGTGGAGCCAATGATACCCCTTTAGCGATTAAGTGTTGGAAGTGTAACGGGCCGCATTATGCCCGAGATTGTAAGAACAAGAAAAATGGAGTCTTGCATAACCTGCAAGAAGAACCTACCGTTGAGGATATAGCGGGAACCCTACGAATCTATGTAGCATTAGATGGCTAACAGGCGGACCATCAAGATACAATGGTCGAGATCGAAGGTAAGATCTTGAACACCTCTGTTTCAATACTTATTGATCCCGATGCTTGCTGGAGCTATATTGCACCTAATATTGTTGATTTATGCAATTTAGGTAAAGTAAATAATGTTAAACCTTGGATGGTATAGTTAGCCACTGGTACGAAACGAAAGGTTTCAGAATTTGTTAAAGAATGTGAAGTAAACATGAATGGTTTCCTTACTAAGGTAAACCTAAACATCATACCTTTAGGATCATATGATATTATTATTGGCATGGACTAGTTGGAACATCACCATCTCATGCTTGATTGTCTACACAAGTCTATCTTGTGTATTGATAGCCAAGGGAACCAAGTGAAGGTTCAAGGCATCCCAAAGAAAGTTTCTGTAAGACAAATCTCTGCCTTACAAGTAAAGAAGTATGTTAGGAAGGGTTGCAAGTTATTTGCGGTGAACATCTGAGACGTAGAGTCTAATAGAGAACAACGCATAGAATATTCCCCCTAGGATCAGTTTCGGCCTCCAAAGCCCCTTACCACATGAGTGCACCAGAATTGGTGGAACTCAAACTGTAGTTTCAGGATTTGATAGAGAAAGGGTACATCCGACCCAGTGTGTCCCCTTGGGGAGAACCGATTTTGTTCGTAAAAAAGAAGGACGGTATGATGCAGATGTGCATTGATTACCATTGGTTAAACAAAATAACTATAAAGAACCATTACCCGCTCCATAGGATCGATGATTTGTTCAACCAGGTGGGAGGAGCCAAAATATTTTCGAAGATTGACCTGTGATCTGGGTACCATCAGGTATGGATCTGAGATGAAGATATTCCCAATACCACCTTTCGTATGAGGTATGGGTACTACAAGTTTGTAGTGATGCCATTTGGGTTGACCAATGCACCTGAACTTTATGTGTATTGTGAACATCAAATTTTTAGTAAATATCTGGATAATTTTGTACTAGTATTTATTGACGACATTCTGGTCTATTCCAAGAATAAAGAGGAACACGAAGAACACCTTCGTATAGTACTTCGAGTGTTGAGAGGACACCAACTCTATGCTAAGTTTAGTAAATGTGATTTTTACACCCCACAAATACAGTACCTAGGTCACATCATATCCAAGGTAGGAATAGCTATGGACCTGGAAAAGATTCAAGCCATAAAGGATTGGCCTACCTCAACTAGTGTCACTGACATCAGGTCCTTTTTGGGTTTAGCCGGGTATTATCGAAAGTTCATTGAGAACTTCTCGAGAATCTCTTGCCCCATGATGGCTTTGCAGAAGAAAGCAAACAAGTTCTTATGGACTGACGAGTGTGAAGAAAGTTTTCAAAAGCTTAAGCATCTTTTGATGACCGCACCAGTGATGCAGATTGCGGATCCTGATGGGGATTTCGTTGTACACGGATGTAAGCAAGGAAGGAATTGGAGGAGTCTCTGGAAAAACGATCATGTGATCTTTTATGAATTACGAAAATTAAAAGAGCATGAGAAAAATTATCCCACGCACAATCTTGAGCTAGCGGCCATTATCCACACTCTGAAGATGTGGAGACACTACCTCATGGGAAGGAAGTTCCTTCTAAAGACTGACAATATGAGTCTAAAGTATTTATTCGATCAACCCGATCTCAATGCGAGGCAAGCCAGATGGTTGGATATCCTAAGTGAGTATCACTTTGAACTAAATTATATTAAGGGCAAAGAGAACAAAGTTTCCAATACTTTGGGTCGACAAACACATATGATATATGAGGTGACCCTAAGTCAAACTGATGCATATTTGCATGAGAAGATTAGAACGACCAACAAGGTTGACCCGTTCTATGTGGAAATGCTCAAGAAGTTCCAAGAGGACTGGTTGTTCCAACAACAGAAGGAATACAAGGTGGATGACTTCGTACTACTATGGTCCAAGGATAGTTTGTATGTTCAATATGGAGGGGACATTCAGTCTAGCATCCTCATAGAATTTCATAGGGAAACCTACTTGGGGCACTCAGGATATCAAAAGATGATATCTACCATCAAGAGACACTTTTTATGGCCTAAGTTAAAGGATGACATTGCAATGTTTATTGCGAAATGTCAGGAATGCCAGCTAGTTAAAGCTGAGCACCAGCACCTTCAGGATTGCTACGGCCATTGCCCATTCCGGAATGGAAGTGGGAGGTTATCAGTATGGATTTTATTACTAGCTTACTGAAAAGAAAGAAGCAAAATTATTCCATCTTTGTATTCATTGACAAGCTGTCAAAGGAAACACACTTCATCCCCATAAAATCGACCTACAAGGCCATGAACATTGCCGATATCTTCCTAAAAGAGATATTTATATTGCATGGGATACCCAAAGCAATTATCTTAGATCGAGATGTTAAGTTTACAAGAAAATTTTGGAGATCTTTATTCTCTGGATTAGAGACACAACTGAACTTTAGCACTGCTTATCACTTGCAGACGGATGTGAAGACTGAAAGAGTAAACCAAATTTTTGAAGACATGCTTTGAATGTATGTCATGAACAACCCCACAAAGTGGGAGGATTATCTAGACCTTGCAGAGTTTGCATATAACAACGGGTATTAGGCTTCCACCAAGATGAGTCATGTCGAGGTACTCTATGGATGTAAGTGTAAGACCCTAGTTACTTGGGACAGTTCGGTATATCGGCTCATGTTAGGGCCTCACCTGTTATTAGACTTAGAACAGTTAGTTACCAAGGTCCAGGGAAACCTTAAAGAGGCACAACACCGTCAGAAAAGTTATGCAGATAAGAAAAGAAAAGATAAAGACTATCAAGTAGGTGAGCATGTCTACTTGAAAGTGAAAGAAAAACGGAGCTCATGGAGCTTGGGTAGGTGTGGTAAGTTAGCACCTAGATTTTGTGGACCTTTTGAAATTCTGGCCAAGAAAGGACTAGTGGCTTATGAACTAGAATTACCTGAGCAAGTAAGATTTCATAATGTTTTCCATGCATATTTATTAAAGAAATATGTTTATGACACTAATCATGTCATTGATTGGTCATTATAACAGGTGGAATCTGAGGGGGAATTTTCCTTTGATCCTTTGCATTTATTGGACAAGCGAGAAGTGTAGCTTCAGAAGTGCACTGTAGTCCAATTGAAAGTGCAGTGGAAACACTTTGAGGTAGATGAGGCTACCTAGGAGAGTGAGGCCACCATGAGAAAGGCTTACCCTGCCTTATTTCATGATATCATTCAGAGTCCCTATAACACCAGGGATGATGTTGTAGTAAGCGGGGAGGGATGTAATATCCTGAATTTTGGACCTACCATTTATAGGCATGGGCCTATTGATCATGATGATTATATTGATGTTTTATTTTTATATTGGGTCAAAGACCCCATTGCATATGAACATGATGATTAGCTTTGTATATTGAGCGTAAGCCAATTGTTTATAATATATGTATATATATGTTTTGTGTTGGGCGTGGACCCTGAAGCACATGATCGATGAGATGTTTTGTGTTGAATGAGAGGCTCTGGAGCACATGAGTACTTACATTTGTGTTGAGCATAAAACTCTGGAACACATGAAAATATATTTGGAAATGTTGGGCATAAGCTCTAGAGCATTCCATGTTGATGTTGATCATAAGATCTAGAGCATCGGATCCTTGTCCATTTTATCCCTAGGTGTATCGTACAAGTACATCCTATCATTTAGTGTTGAGCGAGAGATCTGGAATTTCACTATGTTTGTAACTCCCTGTTATAAGCGTTGAGTATAGGCTTTGGTAATTGCTAGGGGTTACTGAAAATATTAAAATCACCTTCGAGTGAAAATGACTCGAGAATAATATTGATCTCATCGTACTTATTTTTAAGTGATTAAATGAAATTTCGAATTTATGTATTCTCATCAAGTACTGAAGAACTACCATGTTATATGAGGGAAATCCAACATGCAAGGATGTTTAGAGTTTCATAGCCTAGTAGACCTGAGCCATCTATCTACTTGACCTTCATAAAGAAGTGTCGTTAATTCTAGGGATCATGACACATGATGCCAAAAGACAAATGTTAACAAGTATTTTAATACTATGTATTTTATACATAGTATGTATAAAGAATTAATTATGATTAATTATATAATTGAATAAAGAAAGAAGAGAAGCTCCACCAATTATTATTTATTATTAAAGGATTAATAAATAGTGAAATATCTATGAAAGACTAACTAGGAACTAGTTAAAAGTTCCTAGGTTAAGAATTGAAAATTACCCCAGTAAATTAAAAAGGGTTAAATCAAGAAATCAAGGATTTCTTGATTTAACTGCCCCTTTGACTGAAAAGTCTGTCTACAAAGACTCAAGCCAAGAAAAGGATTGGGGTTCTGATTTTCATCAAGGAGAATTATGATTCTGCCTGTTTTTTGCTCTCAAGTGTTTTCTTGGAGAACTTTTTCTGCAAGGAAAAGAGGACTGATTCAGAACTGATTGGCAAGTTAGGAAACCTTACCTTAGGAGCTCTAAGCTACTTGCATGTTGGATTCTAGCTCAAGGGGATCCATATTAGAACCAGGAATGGTTCCGGGTCATGGTTGGGAGGAACGTGTTAGTTCCCAAGTGATTTGGTCATCAAAATCAAAAGTCAGATCTGTCTTAAATTGATAATGCTAGTTATTTAAAAATTGTGCAGGTTCAGCCATTAAAGGAGCTCTAGGAAGATAAATTACAGGTATGAGTTCTTAGTATGTCAAAGTTCATTTCTAGGGTAAATGTTGGCTTCTTTATGTAAAATATTTTATATATATTATTAACCCTGGAATTTATTAGTTCTGTCCATATCTCCTAGGGTTACATTTCTTAAAATCTAACCCTAGACTGTCTATGTTATCTTCTAGATTATATAATGAGTATGTTAGATAAATGTTTCCAATGAATTTACTAACCCTATGTAATTGATGTTCTTCCTAGATTCTTCCAGGGTTTGTATTCTCTTCAATTCTTCCTAGGGTGGTAAATATTATCATAGACTATCTATAGCTAGGTTTCCATCTCTAAAGTTTGTTTCTGTATTCAATCAATATTTAGAAATTAATACTGTAAAGTAGGTAAATCCAACCCTGCTATTTATTGTTCACCTATTATTTATATCTCTACTCACATATTACATTTGTCAGCAGAGACATGTTTCAGATTATAGTAGATTTAATCATAGGAGTAAGTTTAAAGAAATAAATATACTAAATAGATACCTTAGGGTATTATTTACAAACATAACAACTTTATATATATATAAGGCCATCAGGTATAAACATATATGAAAACTATTTATACATTCAATTCCAAAATTAAATAAGTCATCTAAGACCTTTCAAGGTCTGTATCCATATTACAAATTTACATTAAAATACTCCACAGAAATGAAACAACATTATAAATAATCAGAGGAGGCATCGTGACCATCCATGTGGTCCTTTTCAATTATTTGATCATAATTCATATAATAGATTTCCACAGTTCTAACTTTTCCATTTATACATAACCATAAACAAAATTACATAACTCAACAAACATTACCATAACCAAATTAAAATAATATATCTTATACAGTGAATCATATCATAGTAAAAAAACATCAAAATCATATCATAAATCCATATATTGCAAACAATAACAGGAATCGAATCCTATGGGCATGCAAGCACAGTTTGTTTTATTTATTAAAATACATTTCATTACAACTCGTTACATTAAAAACCCTGCTTGCCAACACATGTCGCGACATAGAATCCCATGGATGTCCGTCACCCATGGCCAACATAATAATAACCTTAAACATAAACCATTACCGTAATCAAAACACATAACAAAATCCATAGCATAAATACCTAGTATCATTTCTATTATCACTTATAAAATGTTTTACAATTTGGTATTGCCAGGCCCAAAGCTTGAAGAACATATACCTAGTCACCGGCCACGGCCAAGTTTCCAAATCCAACCACACAGAATAATCACACAGTCATGCTACAATAACCAAAATGATATCATGGGTTTGCCATAACCTTGGCTGTACAACCATATCCTTTTAATAAACAAATTACATATTAAAATGCCAACTAAAGCTATCGCATTCATTGGGAGAGGCACATGCCATTCATGGCATGGCCTACACCCATGCTAAGCCTTTACAAAACCAAAAGATCAATACTCTGTCTAAAACATAGTTTCCAATAAGCTCTAATGCAGAGCATACAGTGGCAAGCCAATGGGCTACAACACCATTGTAACAATGATGCATCCCATGGCATAACACCCCAAGCTCTAGAATCTCTCCCAACATTAATTACAAACAATATAAACAGAATGCCTTGCATACTTCCAAAAATCAAACTGTCACAAATATACACAGAGTAAAATCTATAGGCTGAAAGCCACGAATTGAACCCAGTAAGACAATGTTTTAAAATGCAACATTAAAATAACTACACAGTCCTGAAATTACACAGTTAAATCTATTAAAAATACTAAAAACCACTTATACTATGAAACGAGAACTTTATACTAAGAACGAGAACTCTAGCCATAAAAACTATGATTTTTGCATAAAAAACACCAAAAACACCCCCAAAATAGAAAAGTGTTGATACCAGTATACACCTTTTTTTCGGGGTAAGAAATACAGCCATGGACTAAACATCCCATACTGTTGTTTACAAAAACTTTAAAATCAACCTCAAAATTGGAAAAATATTTTTTTCTTCAAGAGATGAATTACAACTTTTTTTAAACTTGCATATTAAACAAAAAAAATATATTTCATAAATAATTTCACCCATCTAACCATATTAAATCAAATAAATTGTGATGTGATTCATAATGAAATCGTATATAAGACCGTATAAGAACAAATGATTCATATAAATATTCAAAAATTCCTTTAGAGTTTCAATTACAAACATCATACTAGTAAAAAACATCTAAAATGTTTCATGTGAAATTATTCAAATTCATCCATGGATTTTGACACCCCATCAGAATCTACATTTTCTGTAGATGAAAAACTGGATGAAGATGTAGATGACCCAAATTCTTCTATATTATCAATGGGTGCACCATCTGAGTCTACATCTATTCCCATCACTTCAAATGTCAGATTCCTTCAGGATATACAGCTTGGTTTAGCCGACTCTCATCTTGCAACTTCTTCTTTTGGCAACAACCTCTTGATAATCTCTATAGTCTTGGAGCAAAGAGTGCCTTTCTTTTTAAACTTGAAATCACAAGCTAGTATATCAACTTCCTGTAATTTCAAGATGTCAATGGGGCGACGATTTGTTTTTTACCCTTTCTTTTTCTTTTTTCTGCAATTATTATTTTATTTTTTTTAATTCATGTAGTATTAATTGAAGCACGACCTACCCCCTATCCCACAATTTTTAGTTTTGATTTTTTTTTAATATTTTTTTTATCTACTTAAATGTCACCTACTCTCTAAACCTCCTAACACCCCCGACATTACAATAAAAAATATTAAACCCCTAACTCCCCCTCTCCACAACATTACATTAAAAATAAATTAAAACATCCCCACAACATTATAATAAAAAAATTAAACCCCTAACCCATAAACCCCACAACATTACATTAAAAAAGAATTAAAAAAATATAAAACACCTTCTTCCTAACCCCTGAACCCCAACAACATTACATTAAATTTTTTTAAAACAACACATATTATTTTTAAAAAATATTTATTTATAAAAACAATAATTAAAAATAACAATTCTATGTCAACTTTGAAAGCATGTAATCCCATCATTTTGGACAAGCTCTATGTAAAAACAACACTATCATTAAAACAATGTGTCACCTTTACATATGGATACAAATAATTGCATTATATCAACCCAACATTACCAATTACCAAACTTGACCCATACAAACTCTAGCTTTTGCATTATATCAACCCAACATTACCAATTACCAAACTTGACGCATACCAACTTTAGCTTTTCTTAATTTAAATTGTTACATGAAATGTCATCCAATATTTTATTTGAAAAGTCATCCAAGATCGTGATGTGTAAGAATAAATAGTTTGATATCCCTTTAGACTTAATGTGCACATATTTATATATGGTATTGTAACTTGTGGCGCGATTCCCACGGATAAGGTTAATTAACCAAGCGAGGGGGGACTGAGGGAGGCAAGCATGAGCAATTATTTCAAAACCATTTGTGGGATAAGGTATAAATGATATCCCTTTATTTCAAAACCATTTGTGGGATAAGGTTAATTAACCAAGCGAGGGGGGACTGAGGTAGGAAAGCGTGAGCAATTATTCAAAACATGTAGGCAAGCGTTGTATTGATCAGTAATAATCCAATAGGCAAGCAGTAACCACCCGAAAAAAAGCACACCTTTGCAGACAACTTTTCCTTAAACAAAGAGCCCTGTCCACGGGGGAGGGAGGAGGCTCCGCTTCCTCAGGTGCCAAAGGGCCATCCGTTACTGGTGGTGTGATTCTGAGAATCGTGCCACCAGTAACGGGTGGCCCTTTGGCGCTCGAGGGAGCGGAGCCTCCTCCCTCCCCCGTGGACAGGGCTCTTTGTTTAAGGAAAAGTTGTCTGCAAAGGGGTGCTTTTTTCCGGGTGGTTACCGCTTGCCTATTGGATTATTACTGATCAATACAACGCTTGCCTACATGTTTTGAATAATTGCTCACACTTGCCTCCCTCAGTCCCCCCTCGCTTGGTTAATTAACCTTATCCCACAAATGGTTTTGACCGGCGTAAACGCAAATCGTGTGTGTGCTCTAAAGTCATTTAATGGCTAGCCTTGCTGCTACATATACTTTTGTCATGATGTCTAATTCATATTTAATATATATTACAAATTATCAGCCTTTGATCCCTAGGCAACATAAACCAACAAAAACGTAACTTTCAAAGAATGTTCAATTTTCATAAACAATTTACACCACCATTTCTCATGATAATCAAAATTAACATTTATTTTCCAGCTTCCAATCTGCCACATTAACAATTACTATAATTATAAAATAAATAAAATTTACATATTCGTAAAGCTTATACGATCTGTTGCGATTTAATCTTCTTGCATAAGATATAGGATCGTTGTTAAAATATTAATGGAAAAAGTACTCAAGTTTGCCTCGTTTTTCAGATTTTGATTACAGTTAATACTCCATATGAGACCATCATAAGGCTGTTATAAAGTTATCGGTTCTAAACTAAAAATGTTTTAATAGAAGCTGTAACACTGCACTACACACCAATTGGCCACCTAACAGCACGAATTACGCAATTAAACAACAAACCCTACCTAGAACCCTACAGAGTAAAATGTAAATGAATTGAAATATTAAACTTCGAAAAAAAGTGTCGAAATCGTGACGACGAGGTGCTGGAATTCCATCTAACGACCACCAAACGTTAACTGTTTCACTCACAAAATCAACGATGATGACGATACTCATCCTGATCTGGATTTCGATTGCGTGCAATGGATGACCCATTTCGATCCCTGTTCCTTGCATTTGAAGAACGTGCAAATTGCAACTTTAGAGAAGGGGAATCTCTGTCGTTCTCATAAAAAATATAGTCGTGTAAATATGACATAGCCGTTGCGGCACATTTAGGGTTATCAAACTCCACAAAACACAGAACAAGTACAGTGTCATTCACAACTCGTTCTCCATCTCCGTGAGATTTTTTGGGTTCCTTGGACTTATTCACAATCCTCACTTCTTTGAAACCGCGGAAATGGTGAAATATGTGAGCTGCTTCTCTACTAGTGCAATTACTTGGAACACCCTCAACAAACAATGTGTTGGATGCATCTGCTGGTAGAGAATAATGCTCATCCACAGGCTACCTCCCTTCAATTACAGGGTCAAGCACTCTATGGCTATCCGACCTAAAATTCACTACCCCACTTACTGTTAACCCATTCGAAGGAGGAGCATCAATACGATCTCTCAATAAGGGACGATCATCAAGAGAATGAGGAGCACGAGCTTCACCTTGATTTCTTGATAAGCTATGATTATCAAGAAAAGTGGGTGGAGGAGGAGAATCAGCACGATCTCGAAACCCTACTCTGTCACCACCTTTCTCAGCATACCTAAGTTCTTCCCTACGATTAGCATTAACACCATACAACGAACAATCGTATTCATATTCATAGCGAGGCCGCTTGGGTACTGGCGCATGATCATCGAGAAAAGGAGGAGGAGCATTAGGAGGATGATCATCAAGAAAAGTAAGCGGAGCAGTGGCAGGATGATGAGCACGAGAGTCGTGTCCACGGGGGAGGGAGGAGGCTCTGCTCCCTTGGGCGCCAAAGGGCCGCCCGTTACTGGTGGTGTGATTCTCAGAATCATGCCACCAGTAATGGGTGGCCCTTTGGTGCTCGAGGGAGCGGAGCCTCCTCCCTCCCCCATGGACACGGCTCTTTGTTTAAGGAAAAGTTGTCTGCAAAGGTGTGTTTTTTTCTGGGTGGTTACCACTTGCCTATTGGATTATTACTGATCAATACAACGCTTGCCTACATGTTTTGAATAATTGCTCATGCTTGCCTCCCTCAGTCCCCCCTCGCTTGGTTAATTAACCTTATCCCACAAATGGTTTTGACCGATGTAAATGCAAATCGTGTGTGTGCTCTAAAGTCATTTAATGTCTAGCCTTGCTGCTACATATACTTTTGTCATTATGTCTAATTCATATTTAATATATATTACAAATTATCAGCCTTTGTTCCCTAGGAAACTTTATAAATTACAGAAGTGCTTCCGCCTTTGTCCCAATGGATTCAGCATCAAAGCTAACCGTGTTATTTATGTTGCCCCCCCCGTGGACACGGCTCTTTGTTTGAGGAAAAGTTGTCTTTAAATGATACTTATGTGAAACTTTTTAAATAATTTAGAAGATATTTTTTTTGTTTGGTGATGTGTTAGGTTTTATACTTAATGGAGAACGTATTCCATGTTATATATATGTACCTATAAGGGTTTGCTTAAAATTGATTTTGGATGTAAGCTTTTTTTTATATTGGATATTAATTCCCTTATGAGATGGATATTGTATAAATGACACCCTTAGAACTGATTTTGGATGTAGGTTCTTGTATATTGGATATTAATTTCTTTATGAGGTGGTTAGTGTATAAATGATAAGTGAATGTTGGTTGTTGTATGAAATGGATAATGTTTAAATAAACATTATCTTCTTGTAGAGTAGAGAAATGGGTGTTGTTTTAAAAAAATAAAAATAAAAAAATTATGTTGGTGTATTTTTGGGAGGAGGGTCGTCGGGAAGGGAGGGGCGTGGAGGAGGAGTGGGGAGGGGGGTCACTGGGAAGGGAGGAGGGAGAAGAGTGGTGGATTTAAAATAAAATAAAATAATATAATGATTAGGGGGGTGTTTAGGGGGTTAGGGAGTTAAAAATGATTTTTTAGTATTGTTTTAAATTTAATGTTGTGGGGGTTAGGGGAAGAGTTTATTAAAAAATTTATTTATAATTTTTTAATGTAATGTTGTTTGGTGATGTGGATTTTAGGGGTTAGAGAATATAATTTTTTTTTAAATGCTTTTTTTTAATGTAATGTTGTGGGGTGGGGTTTAGCAGGTTAGGGGGGATTTTAATTTATTTTAATGTAATGTTTTTTAGTTTAATGTTGTGGGAGGTTTAGGGGGTTTTAATTTTAATTTTTTAATCTACTGTGAGGGGGCTAGGGGGGTTTTAATTTTAATTTTTTTTTTTAATTTAATGTTGATGTTAGGGTTCGGGTGGTTTTAAATTTTTGTTACTTTTTTTAAATGTAATGTTTAGGAGGTTGGGGGGGTTTATTTTTTTAATGTAATATCGATGTTAAGGTTAGAGGATTAGGGGGTTAGGATTGACTGTGTACATCTATCAAAAGGCATCACTGTTGATTAATTGTATCATATATACATTTTCAAGAGAAGGAGACTCGGTCTTAGATGTGTTCTCGGGTTCAAGTAAAATTTATGATATTACATATGAAAGCATATTTCAAGTTTTATTTATTTTTTATTCTTCATTAATTTTTTTTGAAAGTATGCAGGATTTATGCTATTTGACTTGACTTAACTATTTTTTTGGGTGA
>LPNX010559570.1:25115-46604 GCA_001517045.1 Pseudotsuga menziesii
CTTTCATGCTTTATTTTAAAAATAAAATTTCTATATATAATGTTTTTAATATGTTATTTACAAATATATGGTATAATTTTTCTTGAGTTTGTGTGAATTGTTTCATTTTGGAAAATAATATGAAACAATATCACTTTTATACAAAAAAATACTTGAAAATCCATTGAAAATGGTTATAAATGTCTTTATTTTCTGGAAATATTTACAATTTTGTCTATGATTATGTCTTGTTTTAGAGAAAAAAATTACAAAATGTATATGTTTTTCATTAGAACTTGCTTCTAAATGTATGTTATTTTTTTAAATTTCTAAAAACACACTTGAAACTAGAAATTAAAAATAGTTTATGAAAAAGATGATTCAAAGGCCCAAAAAAATGCCTTAAAATGAAAATGTGTGATACTGGTATCAACCCTTTTTGAAACTAAGGTAAAAATAGATACTAAAATTAGGAGAGAGAAAAACGAGAACTGTGTCGAGTTCTCGTTTCATAGTATAAGTGGTTTGAACAGAATTGTATATACCAAAACACATTACAGTCTTCACATAAAAGCCAACGCGTAGTATAGAAGGGCACAAATCCTCTTTTACAAATAGTTAATTATTAATAATGTTAAATGGAAATTTGTGAGCTATCGAACCATTACAAGTAATGGTGTAGTCACAGCTCAATTGCCAAACCTCCCCATGATAGCCAAAAACCCAGAGCAAGCTACATTATAAACCCTGAAGGCAGAGAAGACAAGTGCCATCTAAAACCCAACCCTGTAAGAATCCCAACTCAGAAATTCCAAAATGAGAGGAGGCAAGTAAGATATTGATAGTAGGCTTACCATGGCTGTGAAGTAGCAACCCCAAATCGACAGCGTATCCCTGTGAAAACTCTGGAGCGCCTTCGATTGCACCTGCAAACAAATCAACGATGGCATGAGAAGCATGACCGTGCCATGGAGAAAACAATGAAGTATTGCATTTACATAGAGTTTGGTCCAGCTTACCTGCAAATTGATAGAGGTCGCCTCCTTCTCTAACTGCGCAGAGGCCACACGAAACCCCAATGCAAAAACCACATAATGCACAAACAACAAATGCCCAAATCCTTTGCCAAGTATGTTCACAAAGCCCGATGGACTCTTAATGGCACCAGTTGGTGGCCATTAACACATCCATAAACCCTCGCCATAGCTTATGGTTCATTGTTATACCATATACCAACCAAGTCATAAGTTTAAACCCTTTATCCTATGGTTTCACCACCTCTAATGTCAGTGCAGACTTAATACTTAGGACATGGTATGCATACCATAGTCTCCCAATGTTAAAGTATGCGCAGACCTTAACACTATGGTATAGTGTTTACAAATTCATCCCCTTAGCATCAAAGTATTGTGTTATCACATGCCCTTTTTGCTAGTTCATATAGGTAGCGCATGTGCATAGGTATTTAATATAGGTTTTGTAGTATTTAGGAATCATGGCAAACGTAGTATGCCATGATGCCCTCGCTAGGAAGAACAAGCGTAAGTTTTTAAACCCGTAAAGAAGACCTACAAAATAGAAACAAGATGAGAGTAATTAATTAACCAAGAGATAGATAGTTAATAATGGTAAGGATAGTAAGTTAATTGATAGTATCTAGTTAATTAACTAAGAAAGATAATTAACGAACATAGCACTTATCCGAGTCATAAAACGGAACAGTAATAAAAGTGCAAGGCGGAACTGGAAGTATAACTAGGAACTGAATTGCTTCAAGTAACCAATAATCCCGATGTCGCAAGAGTAACTTGTAAGTCAATAAATAAGGTGCCTGAGTTCGTATGAACTAAGTAAGCCTACATAATGAAGAAGGACCTTACCTCTCAGATCGTCATGGGAGAATAAGTCCCGCTACTCCACCACTTTGTTCTCATCAACAAAGTTAAGTTAGTATTTATTAAATAAACAAAGTACACATGTGCAGGAGCAAAACAATGATCTCTACAATTCATTAATTCATCGAAAGTAATAACTAAGATGTATCAATAGTATAAATAACAGAATTAAGACATAATAAGTAAACGAACTAATAATCACTGAATGGATAAGAGATTAACAAGACAATATGGGCAGTTTCTGAAGAGATCGAAAGTATAAGTTGCACCTGTAATTCCGCATGAGTAATAATTATCCCCTTTGGCTAGTTTTCACCATCCTATAAATTTATTTATTTTTTCAATATTTGGGGACATTACACTTTGTTACATTATGGATTAATCTTTCACACAACCAGCGTATGAATAAAGCAGGAAGCAAAAACTATTTGAGTTATCGCTCAGTTATGAAATTTTCATGTAACTTCCACTTTTACCAAAATATTTGGAGAAGGTTTTTTTAAAGACCTCTGTTCTAAAATCTAGAACTTTTACTTGGTGAAAGGTTTATGGATTCTTTGATATTTCCCTCAAACCTAAAACATTTACTCAAGTAATTCTAGAGAGAATGTGGGGCTAAATAAACATGTATTCAACCATAAACAATTTGATTTATGGACATACCATAAAACTATATATAGTAAATGCAAACTTGAAAATTTACAGAGATATTTCACCTTTTAGAAAGCTACGACTCTTCATATTTTCAGAAAGTCAAACTATCTAAGCTCGGATCTGCCATTAATTAAACACTAAGTTGACGATGCGTACCAATTACACTAAGTTGAATGAGCTATAAAATTACTCCTGTCACCACATCGTTCCACCAATTTTGATACTATATTAATGTTATTTGACCAAAATCCAAAAACATTAAAAAAATAGTGTTAAACAATATCATTTAAGAAAAGGAAATTGATTCTTGTGAACATTAAATCAATTTCATATTTTTGTTGGAAGTTCTTGGGAGACATAAAGAGTGATAAATTTAATTATAAATTTAGAACCATAATTTAAACATTTTTAAATTTAAATTTTATAAAAAAAATATATTAAAAGATTTTAACCAAAACCAAAATACATCATTAGAGGAAATTTCAAGTCAAAATGGGATTCCTAAGAAAAATAATAAAATAATATTTATTAATTTTGGAGGAAGAAAAGAAAAAAACTACTTTTTTTGTTCGTATTTTCGACAGATCTCCCTCTGTTTTTACTCAAATTTCGATCGGGACAGCTCGTTGGATGCAAAATTAAATTCCGCATCCAACGAGTACCCACTCGGCATAATTTTGATGGACCTTGCTACCCCAAAAACAAAAAATACCTGAAAAAAACGTGATGATGATTCTGCATCCAACAAGTACCCACTCGGCATACTTTTGACGGACCTCGCAACCCCAAAAACAAGAAATACTTGAAATATGTCATCATCACATTTTTTCAGGTATTTATTGTTTTTGGGGTAGCAGGGTCCATCAAAAATATGCCGAGTGGGTACTCGTTGGATGCGTAATTTAATTTCGCATCCAGGAAGCTCTCCCGATCAAAATTTGAGTAAAAACATAGGGAGATATGTCAAAAATACGAACAAAAAAAAATAATTTTTTTATGATACCTATCCCCAAATTTGTATTAAAAAATTGTTTAAGACCTATACAATATTTCAAATTTAAATAAATTTCATTGGCTAACACATGATGACATGGAATTTGAATTAGTATTAAAAGGCCCATTTTGAGTTGAAATTTCCTCTAATGAATAAAGAAACTACTCAGTTGTAAATGCTAAAAATGAACCTAATACTTCATTCTGAATGGCAACCAAAATGCACAATAAAGAGGCTACTCAGTTGCAAATGTTAAAAAGAAACATAACGACTTCAATCAGGATGGCAACCAAAATGCACAATAAAAGGACTACTCAATTGCAAATGCTAAAAAGAAACCTAACACTTCAATCAGAATGGCAACCAAAATGCACAATAAAGAAAGAGACTACTCAGTTACAAATGCTAAAAAGAAACCTAACACATCATGATCCACATTGTGCTCAGGTGCACGCTGGGGAAAACAGTCGACTAAATGAGTTGAGTACTGTTACAGCGGAAGCTTATAATAAGAACCAACAAAGCAGGAAATACACTAGGTCAACAAGAAAGATACACACAGACAATATGAAATAATTCGAACCAATTTATTACTTCTGCTCCGTAAAAGATGGAGAAATCAGATGATGATCAGAAAGATGTCTATATTACATAATGTACATGCTTATATAGGATTTTGAGACATTTGGGTGACTACCCACTATATTTAGTTACAAGAATTTATAACGGTCAGAATTTCAACCGTCGCAGAGCATGTTGGTATGTTGTATTAAAGGCAGACTTGTCAAGGGAGAACTTGTAGAATGTGAGCTTGTCGGCTGAACATGTCGAGGAAAACTTGTCGGCTCCAAAGGAGAACCTGTCGAAAGTGAACCTGTCAGCTGCTGGTTACATCATTCCTCCTTCTTTAAGAAACAATGTCTCCATTGTGTATTCATTCAGGTGAAAAAACTTGTCAGCGACTTCATTAGTAGAGTACCAATTTCCTTGTGCGGGGAGTTGTCCAAATTTATCCACTTGAAACAACAGAATGGAGTTCGTCGTTGTAAGGCGTATGCGTCATCCCACAATGGTGTCACATAGAAGAGGTTCTTGAACATCTAGATGGATGTCTTCAGGTTCCGTTTTCTGCAAGTCGTTCTGATCTAACAATGGTGCATGATATTGTCAAAGCAAATCTACATTGAAAACTGGATGTAGGCCAAGGAGTGCGCGAATGTCGAGATGAAAATCATTTTCTCCAATCTATTTAAGGATACTCTATAGACCATATCGCAAAGGTTTCATCTTTTTGTATGGACCAGTGAAGCCCTCCTTCTTTAGATGTAACCATACCTAATCCCCAATTTGGAATGAATGAGGAATACGATGTTTGTCATGTCAGGCCTTAGCTTTTTCATTTTCTCATTTCAACATCTCCTGTGCTTGCTTCTGAATGTTGTAGATTTGATCTATGAACTTCAATGCTTTCTCCACTTCTCATCCTTCGAAATCGGCGTCGTTCGATTGTGTCAAGGAACTGATTAATTCGATAGGCGCTAAGGGTTGAAATTTGTAATAGATCTCAAATGGACTCTTTCCTGTAGAGTTATGTTGAGCACGATTATAGCTATGCTATATGTATGGAAGGATGTAATCCTATTTTTGACAATGCTTGTGGTTGTACATACGAAGCAATTGTACGACTAAGCGATTTATAAGGGAGTCTGTTGTGACATCGTAGTCTTCTTGCATGGCACGAGTATAGCCATCTTGGAAAATATGTCGACTACTACTAGTATCATGTCATGTTGATGTTTGGTAGTAGGATATCTTGTTAAGTAGTCCATAGAAATAGATTCCCATGGTTGACTAGGAATTGGAAGGGGCGTGTGCAGTCCTTGTCGTCGATTTGGTGGTTTAGTAATGGCACAAACCATGCACGATCGAATGTACTTGTTGACATCAGATTTAAGTGAAGTCCACTAAAAATACTTTTGGAGGATAACAAGTATTTTTGCAACTCCAAAATTTCTTGTGGTCTTGATGTAGTGCACGTCCCAAATGAGCTTTTGTCGGTGATCACCGATCGGCACACAAACCTGTCCAAGCTTGTATAGAAAGGTGTCCTTTAGGAAGTAGTCGGCAGATGAAAACTTATCAGTCTGAAGTTGTGGATAGATTGTAGAAAAATAATAGTCTACCAAATACAATTGCGGCCAAGTAGTGGTGTCATAACCCCGCATACTCATCATTGTAGATAATCGAGTAATGGGTGGTCTGTTAAGACAATCGATTGTGGGATTGGATTTACCTTTCTGATACTTAATTACCAACTAAAATTGTTGCAAGTAATTAATCCACTTGATTTGTCCGGTTATCTATAGTTTTGATTGATTCGGAGCAAATTGCAAAGGCTTATGGTCAATGACGATGACCGTTTCCCTGCCAAGAATGTAGTGTCTCCATTGCTTGAGAGCTTGCACAATGGCCTGCAGTTCTTTTTCATGCGTCGAGTACCTTCTAACTGTGTTGCTGAAAATCTCAGACTGAAACACGACTGGGTGACCTGACTGAGTGATCACTACGCCGAGGACATAGTCCAATGCATTCATCTCAATCTCAAAGGGATGATGCAAATCGGGCAACACAAGTACTAGTGTTGTACAAATCTTGTTTTTGATTTGTTCAAAAGCTTATTGTTGTGTCGATATCCATTTGCAGACATTTTTCCCATTTCCTTTCATCAACTAATTCAAAGGCCATGCAATGTGGCTGAATTCAAGTATGAATCGTCGACAGAAATTGGCCAAACCAAGAAAACTTCTTAGTTCATGAATGTTTTGAGGAATGGTCCAGTCTTTGATGATTTGTACTTTTTCTGGGTCAACATGAATGCCTACAAAGTTAATTACATGCCCCAACTACTTGATGTTGTTCATTGCAAATGAGCATTTGTCCATGTTAAGATATAGTCGATGTTGTTGGAGAGTGTCGAAAATTTGTTGAAGTTTTTGGACATGTTCTTCCCATGATCGACTGAAAATCAAGATATTGTTGAGGTAGACAATGACACATTTACTGATGAAAGGTCATAGAAGGTCATCCATATATCTCATGAAGGTTGTAGGTATATTGGTTAAATTGAAAGGCATGACTAACCATTCAAACAATCCTTCCTTGGTCTTGAAAGTCATTTTCCATACATCAGTGGAATCGATTGGAATTTGGTGGTATCCCGATTTGAGGTTGAGTTTCGTAAATAACTTATCACCTTTGAGATTGTCGATGAGTTCATCAATATGTGGAAGAGGTTATTTTTTCTTCATTGAAATTTTGTTGAGAGCCCGATAGTCAATGCACATGCGCTAAGTACTGTCTTTCTTTGGTAACTAAGACGACTAGACTTCCACAAGGAGAGGAGATGGGGCGGATATGACCCTTTTCGATCAAATCCTATATTTGTCTACAAATCTCTTCATTTTTCATAATGGATCTTCTGTAAATAGATGTGTTAGGCAATGAAGAACCAAGAACAAGTTCAATGGAGTGTTTTACTTGACAATGCATAGGTACTCCATCTGGTTCTTGAAATATGTTTTGGTATTCTTCAAGAATGTTGTCGATCTGTTGTTGTTGTCGGGAGCTGCGTTGGTCAGTGAGTCGACTTGTAGGTGCAGTCTTCTTGGAATGTTGAGGCTTGATCATGATTAATGCAAAATTTTGAGCATGCTTGATAAGCTTCTTCATTTGTTTGGCAGATATCATAGCAGCCATTGATTTGGGTTGTCGCTCTGGTATGCCATACCATCGATTTCAGATTTTGACAATCACCTTCTCAGGTTGTGACTGATATGTACTGTTTCGATCCCATAGGTAGGGTTTACTGAATAGAGCATCGATTTTGGAAAGTGGTGCCATGTCACAGAGTACTTCATCTTCAAAATGCTTAATGAAGTATGCGAGTCAGCATTGTCATGTGATCCTTAGTTCTCACCCATCCTTCATCCAACCGATATTGTAAGGCTAAGGATGTGGAGTGGTGACAAGACCTAATTTCTTCACAAGATTTTCATAAATGAAGTTTTTCTCGCTACCATAACCCACAATCAGATGTAATGGATTTTTCTGAACCCATATCAGTGTATGGAATAGGCGCTCTCATTCCTCCTCATCGACGATGGTCAAGGCTATCGAACTGGTCGAGGTCGAAGCCAGGAGGGTTGATGCATCTAGATCAGATTCTACCAGGGTTTTGTCGGACAAGTAGGATGCCAACAATTTTGTGAAAAATTTCTTTCGAGCTTTGCATTCTGACATATTATGCCATGATGAACTGTGATAATCACACCAATTCCTAGTAGTGTTCTGTTTGATGTGATCCCTCTTGTCTTTTTGAAAGTTCTTCTTTTGGTGATCAAGATTTGGCGGAGTCGGTCGGATTCTTGAAATTGTCAGAGTCGGCTAGTGGCTTCTTGTCAGATGTTCGACCTGTTGGCTTGTTCACGAAATGTATTTTTACTTTTTTTTAGCTTCTAGCTTGCTAGTGTAATGAAATGCATCCACAATTGTGCTGACAGTTAGAAACTCCATCTCTTGCTGAATGTACGGGGATAAACAACTAATGTACTTTAGGACAAACAATTTCTCTTCTTTTTCTCCACGAAAGATTGAGGAATCAATGATAAGAAATATGTCTATATTGCAAAATGTACATGCTTATATAGGATGCTGAGACTTTTGGGTGACTACCCACTATGTTTAGTTACAAAAATTTATAACGGTCAGAAGTTCAACTGTCGCAGAGCATGTTTGTATGTTGTATTTGAGGCGGACCTGTCAAGGGAGAACCTATCGAATGCGAACTTGTCGGCTGAACATGTCGAGGAAAACCTATCGAAGGTGAACCTGCCGGCTACCAAGGCGAACCTGCAGGATGCTGGTTGGATCACTTCAATTAGAATGGAAACCAAAATGCACAATAAAGAGACTACTCCGTTGCAAATGCTAAAAATAAACCTAACACTTAAATAAGAATGGCAACCAAAATGCACAATAAAGAGACTACTGAGTTGCAAATGGTAAAAATAAACCTAGCACTTCAATGAGAATGGCAACCAAAAAGCACAATAAAGAGACTACTAAGTTGCAAATGCTAAAAAGAAACCTACCACTTCAATCAGAATGGCGACCAAAAAGAACAATAAAGAGACTACTCAGTTGCAAATGCTAAAAAGAAACCTAGCACTTCAATCAGAATGGTAACCAAAATGCACAATAAAGAGACTACTCAGTTGCAAATGCTAAAAGGAAAGCTAGCACTTTAATCAAAATGGCATCCTACTAGGGTAATAGGTTCATTATTTTTTTACTACGGTAATAGGTAAATTATTTGTCACATAAATAGAAAGTAGATTAAATTATGCAACTAATGGTATCATTTGTGAAGAGAAATTGTAAGTATCTGATATGATCCGATCTATCCGAAATTGGAAGAAGAGTAAAAAATGAAATGGAATTCCATTCATGAAAATCTAGAGGTTTTCAGCCGAAAGTTACTTTTAATGGATACCGTTAATTTTAAAATTAGAAAGTTAGAAAGTTAGTTCTTTCTAACCGTAAAGTTAACAGTATCCATTAAAAGTAACTTTCATTCGAACTATTTTTTTGGCCAAAAACATAAATTAGTTCGGCCAAAATATTACGGAATAGGAATTTGGAAAAATTATTCACACGGAGTAGACACCTAGATTCACGATTTCACCCTAACATCTCAAAGGGAATTTTTTTTTTATATGTTTCATATGTCACAATATTGGACACTTTGCAAAAAATTTCAAGAATAGTACATGCAATCCTTCTAAGGAAACTTAGAAAAAGGTATGGAAGATGAAAACCAAGAAACAAAGAAATGAAAAAACTAGTAAGCAGAGTACCTCATGGAAATATGTGGACAAGAAATGAAGAATCCAAAGATATAGAAGAAATAAATATTTCAAACATCAGTGAGGTCTCCAAAGATGATGATGAGCATAATAGTGCCATAAATATGTATGGCATCCATTATGAGGAAAAGCAAGATGAAGATATAAAAGAATACACTGATAAATATGAAGGTGATGAAGAAGGATGTAGTGATGATTGTGGGATCCTTTCCTAAAATATCTCTCATGATTTAAAGAGAACCTTTAAAATAACATTGGAAGGGATCATATACTCAAGGGGAGTTAAAGTCAGAAAATTCCAATTGGTATACAAGGAAAAATTCAATTGGTATCTAATGTTAAAGTATAGTGAAAGCTATTTTCCTCAAAGACAATAAATGATCAAGGTTAAATGATAAAATTGGTGTTTGGTTGACATAGAGAAAGTGCAAGGCCTATGGAGTAACATGAGAACAACAAAATGTGTGATTTATGAAGACCATGATGTCTGCAATCAAATAGAAGATAAATATTTTATGTTCACTTAGAACTTGAAGTCATGACACAAAACAATTGTTGATAGTGGAAGAAAACTCAAGCAAGGCCAATCAAAGATGTACCAAGAAGATCAAAACACAGGTTCTGAGAAATTTCATTGGGCGAATAAAAAATCCTATTGTGGCATAATCTCCATCTGAATGTGTGATTTCATAAGCATATGAATGATTTATTGATTAAAACTCTATTAATAGTTGATATCGCATCGTGTGAATTTAGGGATTCTGAAAATACTGAATAAATTGATTGTTTTTGTGATCAATTGAAGGAGGAATTAGGTTTACAATTATTGAGATTTCTTACATGAAATTATTCAGAATAACATTGTTGCAAGTTTATGGATCCAAGATATCTATGTGGAGCATCGTAGGAAGGAATTGATCATTCCACTGATCAATTCAATCACAGAGTTAAAGATTTGCATATTGGGTAGGTCAATGGTTGAAAAAGGGATTTCACAGTTAGAAGATGTGCCCGAGATAAGCTTAAACCAATTTCCCTATGACTAAATATCGTGCAGTGGAGATTAAAGGTTCACTAGTGGAAAATGAAAGATTAGTGACCAAAAAAATGACCAAAATCCGCATATCAATGACCACTTTTGGCTTGGCAATCGCTGGTGGCTAATTTGCGGTCTTTTATTACATGACCAAAATTGGTCATTTTTATTTTGGTCATTTATAGCTTGTCGGTTGGTCATTAATTTGGTCATATATTTGGTCATTTATTTGGTCATATATTTGAATCAATGACCAAATATATGACCACATTTGTGACCAAATTAATTATCACATGACAAGCTAGAATATGACCAAATTTGGTCGCGTAATAAAAGACCATAAATTAGCCACCAAAACTGATTTTTGGTCATTGATATGCGAATTTTGGTCATTTTTCTGGTCATTTGTATTTCATTGTTTGGTCGTGTATCTCTCAATTATTGGTCATTTTATTTGTGAATTTTGGTCATTAATCTCATTTATTGGTCACTAATTTAGTCATTTTTAGTCACTTTATGTATGGTCATTATATTTTAGTAGTATATTTTAGTAGTTTGAATGGTGTCCATTATTAATCAATATAAATTTTTAATATGATATTATGTTTAAATTATAAAAAAAAAGAATCATACATTTATTCTCATCTAATACACATGCGAATTATACATTCACATTATAATTAATTACAACACTTGTAAATAAAATCTAATACACATGTAAATCATGTAATGTCATATTAATTAGTTTTCAGAGGAAAAAATAACAGCCTTTGTTATTCAAAAGAATCAAAAGACATCATTTACATAGCATAAAATGTCTGAGCATAATCAGCAATCAGAGCATCACAAAATAACAAATGTAATCATGCGAACTGCTACATCCATATAGAAGGAACTAAAGTCTGATCATAGCAGACTTTTCTCATCATCCCTGTTATAACTGGTCAGATAATACTGAGAGTATCGGAGGTGATCAACAATCAGATAATCCGGAGCAAGACTTGCTAGAAAAGTGGACTCAAACCAAGACAAGAACAATAAAATGCATACACTACTTCATGTATGCATCATCATCATCAACATCAGTTTGTGTCGCAAAAGGATCTGTGGTTCCTTCACTGACTGTAGTAGTAGCTGCTCGATCTATGAACCAGAATTCTGACCCAAAACCTCGAGACTGCTATAAATTTTGAGCAAATTCTTGATATTTACGTATATCTACATCACTAACACTCCTTCGAGCATATTTCATTGATTCCTCAAAATGAGCTGCCTTTATTTCTGCAACTTCAGTTTCATCCTCATCCATGGCTTCAGGGTTTTCTTTTCTTTTCTTTTCTTTTTCAATGTCCTACATACGACAGAAGAGCAAAATTCATTCAAATATTCCAAGGCACTGATAATTAAAACAAAGATTTTGCATTTTCTTGCTTTCCAAAAGTACCCTAAGGAAAAATATTAATGTACAAAATTGATCATCATATATTGGAACATGAATTGCTCAACATCTTCCAAGTAGGAAGGTCTACTGATGTTAAGACGTGCTTACCATTTCAATGTGCTCTCTAATAGCATACTTGCAAGCACGCTGACAAATTTCAGTAATATCAGCTCCACTAAATCCTTGTGTGTATTGAGCAAGAGTTGCAATTTCAACATCCTTTGCAATAGGTGACTTCCGCAAACATGCTTTAAAGATCTGAAAGCGGGAAGCTTCATCAGGTAAAGGTATGTATATTAACTGATCAAGGCAACCGGGTCGTAATAAAGCCGAATCAATAATGTCAGGTCGATTTGTAGCCCCAATAATGAAAACAGTTTTCTTGGCAGTCATGCCATCCATCTCAATCAGCAACTGATTCAAAACTCTATCTGCCGCACCCCCAGCATCTCCCCCACTATTACCACGCTGCACAGCTCAACACACTAAAAGTCAAGCTGATAACCAAATTGACTAAAACTTCAGCTCGACAAGCTCATTTATTTCTAGAACCTTGGCATATCTTATTATGGAGACTATAAACAAGTAGGAAGAGCCACATACAAAATAACATAATATACAGACTGTGGTTACAATAGTATAGAAATAATACTTGCCTGGGTAGCAATTGAATCAAGCTCATCAAAGAAAAGGACACAAGGTGCTGACTGCCTAGCCTTATCAAAAATATCACGTACATTAGCTTCACTTTCTCCAAACCACATTGTCAGGAGCTCTAGACCTTTCACACTGATAAAGTTGGCCTGACACTCATTGGCAATGGCCTTTGCAAGAAGCGTCTTACCACAACCAGGGGGTCCATAGAAGAGGACACCCTTAGAGGGAGACATACCAAACTTTTCAAATTTCTCTGGTTGTTCCACGAGATATTGCACAGTCTGTCAACAATCAAGGAAAACATCATCAATTATAGTTATAAAATACAGTGGGCAGACTTTGACAAACTAGAACTAAAATGGAGAAAGGAATGCATGGTTCAAGGTTTTACCTCCTGAAGCTCTCTTTTGACATTTTCCAGACCCCCAATATCCTCCCAAGAAACATTTGGCACCTCCACAACCTGACAAATGATTTTCAATTGTATGTAAGAATATGTTATCTTTAATAAAGAGACAATTAAAAGGAATTCAACAAATATACCCAAGAAACAATGCCAGTTTGATCTAATAAATTAGTTTACTCACAGTCTCACGGAGGGCAGAGGGGTTACTAAAGCCCAGTGCAGCATGAAAGTGCTCATTTGTAACAGCCATAGAATTCAGAACTTCCGCATCAATTGTTTCATCTTCCAAGTCAATGACATCCATTTTTTCCCTAATACACTGCAGTGCAGCCTCAGTGCAAAGAGCTGCAAGATCTTCCCCAACATAACCATGTGTATTCTTTGAAATAACTTCAAGATCAACCTACAGTAGCACGGCAATAAGAATCATGCATGGATAGGGAAATTGGTTAACTAAGATAAATGCTATAACACCAGGGCATCAATAAAAAAATATTTTGAGATTAATAAAATTCTTACTTCTTCAGCAAGTTTCATTTTTTTTGTGTGGATGCGAAGAACCTCCAGTCGACCAACTTCATCTGGAACCCCAATGTCAATTTCACGATCAAACCTGCCAAGACTATAAACAAGTAGGAAAAGCCACATACAAAATAACATAATACACAGAATGTGGTTACAATAGTATAGAAATAATACTTGCCTGGGTAGCAACTGAATCAAGCTCATCAAAGAAAAGGACACAAGGTGCTGACTGCCTGGCCTTATCAAAAATATCACGTACATTAGCTTCACTTTCTCCAAACCACATTGTCAGGAGCTCTGGACCTTTCACACTGATAAAGTTGGCCTGACACTCATTGGCAATGGCCTTTGCAAGAAGCGTCTTACCACAACCAAGGGGTCCATAGAAGAGGACACCCTTGGAGGGAGACATACCAAACTTTTCAAATTTCTCTGGATGTTCCACGGGATATTGCACAGTCTGCCAACAATCAAGGAAAACATCATCAATTATAGTTATAAAATACAGTGGGCAGCCTTTGACAAACTAGAACTAAAATGGAGAAAGGAATGCATGGTTCAAGGTTTTACCTCCTGAAGCTCTCTTTTGACATTTTCTAGACCCCCAATATCCTCCCAAGAAACATTTGGCACCTCCACAACCTGACAAATGATTTTCAATTGTATGTAAGAATATGTTATCTTTAATAAAGAGACTATTAAAAGGAATTCAAGAAATATACCCAAGAAACAATGCCAGTTTGATCTAATAAATTAGTTTACTCACAGTCTCACGGAGGGCAGAGGGGTTACTAGAGCCCAGTGCATCCTGAAAGTTCTCATTTGTAACATCCATAGAATTCAGAACTTCCGCGTCAATTGTTTCATCTTCCAAGTCAATGACATCCATTTTTTCCCTAATACACTGCAGTGCAGCCTCAGTGCAAAGAGCTGCAAGATCTGCCCCAACATAACCATGTGTATTCTTTGAAATAACTTCAAGATAAACCTACAGTAGTACGACAATAATAATCATGCATGGATAGGGAAATTGGTTAACTAAGATAAATGCTATAACACCAGGGCATCAATAAAAAAATATTTTGAGATTAATAAAATTCTTACATCTTCAGCAAGTTTCATTTTTTTTGTGTGGATGCGAAGAACCTCCAGTCGACCAACTTCATCTGGAACCCCAATGTCAATTTCACGATCAAACCTGCCAAGACTATAAACAAGTAGGAAGAGCCACATACAAAATAACATAATATACAGACTGTGGTTACAATAGTATAGAAATAATACTTGCCTGGGTAGCAATTGAATCAAGCTCATCAAAGAAAAGGACACAAGGTGCTGACTGCCTGGCCTTATCAAAAATATCACGTACATTAGCTTCACTTTCTCCAAACCACATTGTCAGAAGCTCTGGACCTTTCACACTGATAAAGTTGGCCTTACACTCATTGGTAATGGCCTTTGCAAGAAGCGTCTTACCACAACCAGGGGGTCCATAGAAGAGGACACCCTTAGAGGGAGACATACCAAACTTTTCAAACAGCACAGAAACAATAGAGTGCACTTCACTTGGGAAAGAGACAGGCAGTATCTTACATGTTAGGACTCAGGATTGAAGTAATAACTAGCACAAAAACAATAGGGCACACTTCACTTGCACATGTGATAAGTGACATCTTTTATGTTAAGATTGAAGTAAGAATTAGCTCTACAATTGTGTAAACGGGGAATGAAGCTGAAAGGCCATACTTCACATACGACTATTATAATTTCCTACAGTTTCAGAACATAAAGAGCAGCTTCTCCTCTAATGCCTGCTAAGCCCCCAGACCATTGCCTACTTGAAAAAATAGCAAATAGACACTATCCTGAACAAAGATGATTTGTGAAACTGCCAATTGTGTTCTTACAAAAGGTTAAGAAAAGAAAAATATCTTTAGGAGTAATATCTAATTTGAAATTCCAAATGACCATTTTATATACCTCCTCACTTGCAATATTTCTTGCAGGCATAAAACAAACATTATAGTTCATAAGCATTTCCCATGTCATGAGACAGAATTTCAATAACCTTCCCCAATGGTTAAATAATCAAATAAAAACACACAATTTTACAGATGTTTCTATGACATACAACCTGAAACAACTATTTGTGACTGCTAAGAAATGAAAAAAATCAAGGTAACTGCCAATCCAAGATGTTACCTAGAGGTGCATGGACAAAATCTCCAGTATCTCTCACACGAATAGGTGAATTTAACCACTTAGGTGCTTGAAAGATATCTAAAGGGCTTCCTTCATTTGGAACATTTTCCGATACAGTTCTATGATGATTCAAAAAACAAGAACTCGAGACTTTGTTCCCTCTATTGTTTGATGAGAGAGCCCTCTGAAATTGCACAGAACTAGTAGTTCCCACATCATCTTCTGCCTGTAACTTATTGTCCCAATGAGGGTGAATTGAAGGTGAGAAACCCCCATTTGTCCGCCAATGTGATTCCCGCTGACCAAGTGGTCGTCTATCATTGTACAGTGGCAACTCCTGTGGCCTTGCGTCCACACAACAGATAGACCCCATATTGGTTGGCCACTAGTTAAAGTAAAGTTGGTACAGCAAAATCTTCACTTCATTCTTGTAAGAGATAAAATGAAGGGAGATTTCATGTTATAAAGCTCAAAATATAGTGCCAGGCTTCGCTAACTACCACCATAGGTGCCAAAATCTTGTTGAAAGTATTTTTTCAAAAACATATCTATAGTAAATGTGCCGTAAAATCCAGGAATCAGTGTGATCACAACCCCTTGGGCAAACCGGTTTCAATGTCTAGACTCTAAACCTAAGCAAGTGCAAGCTACTGTCTGCAATAATTTGAGCTAGTTTGCTACATGGTTTTGGTTTCAGAAATCTGTGTCAATCAGAACTTCACTTCATCCCAGGTACAGAGAAATATACAACATTTTCATTGTTGTTTTCCTTTTACACAGCCCTGCCATCTATACCAAGCATGTTCTGTATTTCTCTGTATATCATTGAAATTCCTCTGAGCTGCAAATACAGGAAAATAAATGGGAACTGAATTAGGACCCTTGGCACTTTGAGATATTGCAAATAAATATGGTAATCGCTGAGAAGATTGAAACAGGTTTTATCATTTCAATAGCATAAGAAAGAGTACATCTGTCAGAGAGTAGTACACAGCTCTCACTGATCATTGCTCCTCGAGAAATTTTGTGACTATCAGTGGAACAAATACTTGAACCAGTGAAAATAAACATGAAGGTGGCAAACTACCACTAGCACCAAAGAGGCCCGAATACAAGATGGAAATATTAGCAATAATCCCAAGCAGTATTGGAACAATCAACCCTGACTATATCCATCACTATTTATAGAGTTTTCTATGGTAAGGGAAACAAAATTATAGAGTTTTCTTCTAATAATTTTAAGTCTCTTTGAAGCTGTGTACCATACATGGGATGAGTAGCTAACCTGATACATGGTCCAACCCCAATCATCCTGAACTTGACTCTGTTGCAACTACATTCACAGCATTTGAGTCATCTAACTTTTCAATGCGACCAACCTGCATGGCTGTACCAGGCATCTCATCACCAACAGGTGCAGCGGAATGAGATTTTCCACCCTCACTTTTATGCCCGTTTTGGTCAGTTTCATGAATACCATTTCCCCTGATGGTACTCTCACCATTTGCCATTCTAACCCTGACAGAAATTTCTGTTCCCATTGTTGAATTTTCCTCACCATTACCAACAGGATTTGGTTGTTTCAAATTAGTGTTTCCGATGTCAGCTCCAGCACTTCCATCACTCTCCCCTATTATACTTGCTGCACTACCTTTTTCAGCAGAGTTCTTTACTTTCACTGCCTCCTCTGTGTCCTCTGCACCATGAGGTCGTATTGGGACACCAAGCATAGGCTCCAAGAATGATGTCCAAAGGCTCATCACTTTCTCAAATTGTTCCATCGTTGTACATACCTCATCACAGGAGTACTTAATAATTTGATACAAGTCTTCATGAATGTCAGAATCAGGATATTCAAACTGCAGATTAGGGATTATTGGTCTACTATTCCCAGCAGCGATAGCAAGAAGTACATCATCCTCCTTCCTCTTCTTCTCATTTATTTCTTTAATCGCTGCCAGAAGAGTTGTTTAACAAGTGATAAAATATTGCTTAAGATATATATAAGCAATTAATAATACAATACAAAAGAGAGAATTGAAATAGCACCAATCCAGAAATCATGAACTACATTAACAGGAGCACTAATCAATACATCATGAACTACATTAACAGGAGCACTAATCAATACAATATTCTCTCATCATATATGATACAATGGTAACAATCTTTATAAATCAAACAAAGAACACATAAAAACCCTTTCTTAATTTTAATGGTACACAGTACACTCCCTATATCACCAATAAAATGTGCATGAGAAGCCGTATGCATTCAGATGGCCCATGCATCAGTACACACACAGATATCTATGATCAGAAACATCCAAGAATATGCTCAAAAAAATGAAAAATATATTTGAAGGAATGAGCCAAATCCAACAGAAACACTGCAGGTAATGCCCATAGACATAGGGGCAACATAAAACTCCTGAAACACATTATGTAGTAGTAACCAAACGATGTGTTTGTTGGGCTAGAGCTTGATATCTCGTTTGTTGATTTCATCAAAAAGGCTTTACCATGAAGGAAAGATACAGGAAGCAGCAACTATATTAATATCACTTGAATCTATATTAATATCTCAGACTTTAACTGTGCAGTACTAGGTGGATTTTTGAAATGCAAATCTCAAAAAAAAATTCTGGGCATAATAACAGTTCTAAAAGAAGAAGTCTGGGCAGTCCTGAATCGTTTTTGGACAATTTTGAATCAATCTGGGCACTGAATCCAAAGTTCTGGGCAATCTTTTAGGCATAAACAACCCTAAAAAAGGAAGATCTGGGCATAATTTCAGCCCTAAACAGTGGTAATGTTCAGCAGTAACAGCCCTTAAATGAAATTCTAGGCTCACCTACATGAATTCTGGGCATCAACATTCAACCGTCCTGGTTCTATCTTCATAACAGCAATAAATACCTGAACCAATCAATTCAGGTGCTGAACCAATCAATTCTTGCATTTGAATGAAATTGTTTTCAATTCCTTTCATGCTTTGGCAAAGATGGAAATAAATGTCTTTTGAATGGGCATCAGACAACAATGACAGCAGAAAGCTTTCCTCCCCAAAGCATTGCTATCCTTCCAAAGAAAATATGCTGTAAATTAAACACCCTGCAAAATGTGCAGGCTGCAGCCCATCAGTACTTGCACAATAACACTAGGGAACCAAATCAAAACAGGTTTCCTTTGAATCTACACTTGGAACTAAGTTTAGATTTGAAATTAAATCTACACTCAAGGATGATCATAGGAACAATAGAAATACAGAATCATATCTTCCAGTGATCATATGAAATACAGGATCCTACCAAATTCATGTGACCTGAGTTGAGTCCCTGCTAGGATATATTAAAATCGCTTGACAGAAAATAAAAAAATGACCTGTTTCTGTTTGTGGAGCACATCTTTGTGATTTCCGACTCCATTTGTATTGGTTGAATTTAAAATGTCCATTAGTAACTACATGAAATACCTGGAAACACTGAGAAATAATCATAAATGAGTTACGAGCAAGATGTATTTCTAGATTTTAGTAGAGATAGCAGGAATCATTACTCTCAACATATTGACACCTCACGTTGCCGTTGTATAACCAGCCAAGCTCACTAGTGAATTATTTTTACAATAATGTCATAACCATCCAAAAATGTAGTACAACCCAATAAACTATAATACCCATCCTTGCTGTAGGTTTTCGCATTAGCATACGCCCACCAGAAACCCTGGTTCAAAAGACATTTATTTCCATCTTTGCCAAAGCATGAAAGGAATTGAAAACAATTTCATTCAAATGCAAGAAAATATCTTTAAAGTTTAAAAGGTTACCAGATCCCATCAATCCGGTCTGCTTGTGATCTTGTAGACTTTGGAATGATCCCAGTTGATGTGAGTGACTTGAAAACATGACCTGAGCCACAATCACCAGATAATGAATGTAGTAAGTTATTGGTAGTATTAATATTGAACTTGTATTGCAGAGGAAACAGAGAACAACAATTTCAACCTTTCTCGTCATCTTCACGGTCTGAAGTTGACTTGACAAATTCTGAGGAGGTCTATACAACTGAGCAGAGGCACAGCATTCCAGGTACTCCGTACAGTAGAACTGTGGCACCAAATTCGAGGCCAAGTCAAAGGCACAAATTTCGAGGGGATGAGCCATGTGATTTTCTAAGCACGAAAAATCAATGAGCGGACTATAGAAGTTGTCCATACACGCTGTACAGACTGGGCACAAATTTCCAGGAAAGTGAGTTCTATTTAATGCTGATTTTTTTTCTCTGCTGTAACACTCAGAAATTTCTGTGGGCTCACATCAATAAAAATCTCTATGAAAGTGTTCACCCCTTGTGTCATGGTGCTTCATGTGATATCGGGTGCATGGTGTGTTAATGACCCTTGGTTGTGTCATGATGGAAATATATTTTCTCTCCCACGTCATTGATGAAATCCCTGAACCATTAGATCAAACCCCCATGCCCCTACTCCCACTACTGATAACATCGGACTCCAATCCTTCTTTTGTTATTCCATTTCCATCCCTCCTTAACTCCTATGCTGGATTAGCCTTCTACCCAGATTGGTTGGGGATAATAGTTTGAATCAAGGGAGATCCTTCCACTTCTCCCCTTACTGCCTATTCGTCCTATGACCGTGTTCTGATGGAATGATTCCCTCCTCACCGAAGGGACATACACAATGGACATAGCTTACTCATGTATTAACAGACCTTGTCCTGATGCCTATTTGCCACACATCCTTAGAGCATTAGAGACCTAGATGGCATGATGACATTTTTAATGGGGTGAACACCTGAAGAGTTTGGTTCCTTGCTTGGGAGGAAGACTTACCTTGGAAGAGGGGCATTGAGTAACTTAGAGGACAATGTTGGCTCTTGACCCACTTATGGCAAGGGAACACTTTGCTAATTGCATGGAGGATTGTAGCTGACTTCAGGATGCTTGGTTCGATGAGTGATCCTGTAAGTTGGGTGGGCACAGTTACCACCCATGTTGTATGGGTGTCCACGAACGGATGTTGGAAAAATACAAGGGCTGTTCTAGGGCAATTCTGGGCTTGTTGAAGAGCACTTCTTGATATCCTAAAGGATTCTGGGAAACTATAATAGCAATCAAACCCTTGTACATACTGTTGGGAAGAAGTGAAGAAGTCCCAAGTACATTCCATTATCAAACGGTGGTATTCCAAGTCTGGGTTGAGACAAGCTAGGCATCTTTGTTTCATCACAAAAATCACTTGGATATATGGTAGCCTTGTTATCCAAAACATTCGGCAAACGTTGGCATCTTCTGAGGGTCAATCTCAGACTTTAACTGTGCAGCACTAGGCGGATTTTTGAAATGCAGATCTCAAAAAACAATTCTGGGCATAATAACAGTTCTAAAACAAGAAGTCTGGGCAGTCCTGAATCATTTTTGGACAATTTTGAATCAATATGGGCACTGAATCGAAAGTTTTGGGCAATCTTTTAGGCATAAACAGCCCTAAAAAAGGAAGATCTGGGCATAATTTCAGCCCTAAACAGTGGTAATGTTCAGCAGTAACAGCCCTTAAATGAAATTCTAGGCTCACTTACATGAATTCTGGGCATCAACATTCAACCGTCCTGGTTCTATCTTCATAACAGCAATAAATACCTGAACCAATCAATTCATGTGCTGAACCAATCAATTCTTGCATTTGAATGAAATTGTTTTCAATTCCTTTCATGCTTTGGCAAAGATGGAAATAAATGTCTTTTGAATGGGCATCAA
>LPNX010559603.1:0-38117 GCA_001517045.1 Pseudotsuga menziesii
TATATATATATATATATATATATATTGAAAATATCATGCATTATTTTAAATGGTAATTCTAATTCGCTACACTAATTCATATATCTTGTAGGTATTCAAACAAAGGGTGAATTTGCATGTCCATCTTGCGGTCCCAGGATAAAATCTCGTCATTCAAGGAGTTTAGCAAAGGAAGTGTTTGATGAGTATATGCAATTTCTGCCTAAGAACCATAGTTATCGAACTATAGACAAAGCAAAATTCAATGGTAAAGAAGAGAATGGAAAAAAAACCACGAAGAATGACACCTCACCTATGGAATTTGGAATATAATAGAAATCGTCAAGGTATGCCAAATTATTTATGTATTGTTGGACACTGTTGAGTATGGTTGTCATTGATGTCAAAGGAGGTCATTAATGACAAAAAAAGTGTTGATATGGCATGTGTGATGAGGTTGAAAAACACATGTTGGTGTCCTAATGTCTCATGATGTCATTGTTACATTCTGGTAGTAGTTGGTAACGGTATGATAATTTAGGGATTTTGACTAAGTGTTGAAAAACTTCCCTAAAGCAGCCGCCTTATGAAAATGAACACCATAATTCATAATAAGAAGAGAATTTCCACCATGAACTTCCATCCCATAGTTTTTTGAAATATTTTTGGTCAAATTAGTCAGAATTGCTCTAGGGAAATGCCTGCCATAATTTGTGGGTTAAAGAAAATGACCACAAAAACTGGTCATCCTGTAGGTGTATGTTTTGTCTACTTGACCGTGTTCTCACATTGGTTTGATAATGCTTGAGGAAGAAGATATGGATCTGCCAAAACAGGGTTTCATGCCGTCTTACACCAAATTTCAGTAAATTGCCCGCCTAGGGAAAATGAATATGAGGCTAGGAGTGAAAACAACATAGGTGTGCTCAGTAAGGTGTAATACATCATCTAGTAGCATTAGTCCAGGTTTTGGGTGAAATTAAAAATCCACCTTAGGTTTTGGACAAATTGTCCAAGTATGGAATTATTGGTAAAATCTGCATAAGTGGCCTCAAGGAAATGCACGCCACCCCTCATATTATGATGAGAAAAATTATCAAAAATTGATAGGATATATTATTTTGGTTGGTACATCCAACCATAGTTTCATATTTCCCAAAGAGACTTTGAGGAGGAAGATATCAATCTGCCAAAAGTGCCTCTCACCTTCATTTGCATTATCCCATTAAAATGCCTGCCAAGGTTAGATGATGAGGTTGCAGGAGAGAATATTGGCATGGTTGAGTCAGTATGACGTTCCTCAAATTTTTGATGTCTCTCTCTCCAATTTTGATGAAAAAAATAAAATCACCTTGGTGACTTAGGGTTTGAAGAGATTTGTCTGAGTGTCAATAAGCAGTTTGGAAGACCACTTTGAAATGCCTGGAAAATGTTGGGTGTATGTCAATAGGTTCATCAATTGGAATGGATTTGTTCTTTGTTGAAATTTCTATCCATCCATACTTTTAGAATGACTTACAATGGTCACATATGCAAAATATCAATCTTCTAAAAGTAGGAAAAATACTATTTTGACTACTTTTTCATACTTAGTCAATTTCCAAAGTTTCACAAAGTTGCCATATTTTTCCAGAATGATGTCAGATTACAACACTGACTTCCTGATAGCACTAGAACACTATTATGTGTCTTTCCAGCCTCACTATACATGCCACATCATCATAATTTCCATGTCATTAATTCCTTTTTCATTCCTTTGTCTTTCACTGAGTTTACCCTGCTATCATGTCTTTGGATATCCTTTTGTCATTCACTGAAATCATTTGACATCAATGACAATCACATTCAACTTGTATCATATATTATATAAATATTTTTTTTTAGTGAATAATGTTCAGCGTGGTGTGTACCTGTATTGATTAATTAGTGTTAATTTGATTTTGTTGATGTTTCATGAATGGCGTTGAGGCACGAATGGGCTTCCACGAGGAATGAAAATTTACCCGATGCAATTCAGTAGGTTGCCATACTACAAGCACCTACAAATAGTTCATTTTTTTTATACAATGCATATCGGGAAGAACATAACAGAATTGTTATGGCGAATATTAGATGGAAGGATTGACAAAGAAAGAATTGGAAAGATATGTAGTGACATCCAAGAAGCTAATCACGCACTGTAAAGTGTGATCATTAATTCTAATGGTGATGGCTGTCAACAGAATATTAGTCTTCCTTGGTGCTTGACGGAGCAACAAAGAAATATTGTAAAAGAGGTTATCAAAAAAATCAGGTTTCCAACGGGGTTTTCGTCTAACATAAAGAATATCTTAACGAAAAAGGTGATTTTGGTGGGGTTAAAACACATGATTGGCATACACTCATTAAGGTAATTGTGAGTTTTTAATATATTTCCTTATTGGTATGCACTATTTTATTAATTTTATTCTCTTATTTGGAAATAAATAATAATTAGTTTTTTTTTTATACAGTATGTTCTACCTTTATCTCTCCCAAATGACTTTGACAACAACATAAAACAAATTATTTATGTTCTTGGAAAATACATGAGGTAAGCAATTAATGTTTTATATGGAAAATGTACTTGGTCCGTGATTTGCCGCAGAACCTATTGACATATTATGTTTTTCCCGCAAATTTTATATATGGCTTGATATTATTTTATTGCATCATTTGTAGGTGGCTTTCCTCAAAAGAAATCCATAAAGAAGATATAAGGTATTGGAAGAGAGAAATTCCCCAACTAATGTGTGAAATGCAACAATATCTACCTCTAGCATTTTTCAATGCAAAAGAACATGACCTCATACACCAAATTGAGAAGATTGAATTATGTGGTCCGATACACACAAGGTCGATGTAGATGGTGGAGAGGCAGTTGAAGTCGTTGAAGGATCTTGTTGACAAAGAGCACGTTCTGAGGGTTCTATGGTTGAGGGATATATGGTATATAAATGCATGGTGTATATTAGTGAATATCTACCTAAATTAGCAGAAAATTTGAATGTGCCTCGCATTTGGCATCTCAACTCCATCGACAAATTTGAAGGGGAGGTCTTATTGGGGAAAGGTACAATGAGGGCTATGAAAGGTAATTATTAGATTTTGTGGAATTAATATATCATGTATTTTTCCAATTTTATTTTATCATACTGATTTGTTATTTTTTTATTAATCTTGCATATTCAACTGTATTAAACTATGCATGTAATGATATCTAATTAATGATAATGAATTGTTATTTTTTCATATAGTTGCTCGAGTCTGGGATGCTTTACATTTATACATTGCAAACAACCTTTATTGGATGGAGAATTGGATAGAAGATTGTGAAGAATGCTTTGGTAGGTTATCATGGGAAGGGGTCAGTGAGATGATTAAAACAGCTCATCATCATCGACATCAATTTCCTAATCTTACGTCACAAAGGGAAGTTGATTTAGCCTATGGTTTAAAAGATAAAAAGGCAAGTAAATTGTTTGCCCGCATTTTTCTAGTTAATTCCCATTTTTTCAATGTATTTGGTTTGTTTAAGTTTTCAAATATATTTTCTAAGTTCTATATGACATTTATTAATTCACAATGTGTTTTTTACTTGTTGTCAATGTTGCAGTTGAAACATCACAAGGCTATGTGTTGTAATGGTCGTAAATTTCATTTCAAAATGTTGGATGATAAGATGAAAACCTCGGATTGTGGGATAACTGCAGTGTTTAAGGTCACCAATGTTTCCTCTAGAAGTGACAGACATCCAGAAGAAACTGAGAATAGGTACTATGGGAATTTGGAAGACATAATTGAGTGTGATTTTAATTCCTTTAAAATAGTTTTGTTTGAGGTGAAGTGGTACAGGCTACGGATGCATGAACGTGATCCTAAAAGAACTGTTATTGAGCATGCTAATGGATTACCATGGTTAATACAAGGGAATTTGAACTGGGTACAGAGCCTTATGTTCTTCCAAGTCAATGTGAGCAAATATTTTACTCAGAGGTACCAGGTAAAGCAGGTTGGTCATACGTTGTTAGATACGATCCAAGAGGAATACCAATAAAGTATAATCATGTAGATGATGAAGATAATCACGAAGAAGAAGAAGATGATGATGATTCATATCAGGAGTAGGTGCCTGCAGTCAATGTGTTTGATGAAGAAGTTGAAGAGGTTGATCATCCAAATCTAGTAGACTATGATCTCAATGACGATGTAGATGACTATATTAGCGAAGATGCCATTAATGTTGATGTTGATGTTGATGTGAATGAGCCTTTCATGAATATGTATTCTAAACCAGATCCTGATACAGATGTTGAGTTGGATGAAGAAGAAGATCATGAATGACATTTAATTGTTGAAGAGTAGAGGCACATGTTTATATCTTTTATGTCATGATGATATTTATATGTTTTTATTTCCAAATTCCTTTTTAATATGCTTTTATTTCCAAAGTGCATACCCAAGCAGCAAAGTGTTGATTTGTTGTTGAAAACCTCTTTACAAGAAACATTTGTGAGCCTGAAAATCAGTTTACGGGGAGAATTTGTGAGCCTGAAATACAGTATGCATGCATCACCTCACCTCCACTTTGAACCTGGATAACCATGGCGTAACTTCAAACAGGGGAGTCCAGCATGACGAGTGCATCTGAAATGCGGGCATCCTCCTCTTCAACCCAGTTGAAACACAATCGTCCACAGATGATAGGGTAACAGTAAAAACATTTCAGGAGAAGTCTGATGCATGGAGAGATGCAAAGATGTGGCCACCAGGTATGGAAACTATCCTGAGGAAAGCATAAGTTTTTGACTTTTTGTGGGGAATGTTTAGTTATGTTGATGGGGAGATAGATGAGGCAATTTCGAAATATCATATTGGGAATACGGAACTCATAATTTTGGGAAGTGGGTATACCTCGACCCTGATTTGGTTTCCCAAGCTACAAATATTCCATGCAGAGGGGGAGCGATTTTAAGCTCAAGGAAAACCCTCGCCGCCCAAATAGGAGAAGAACCAGATGGCCAATAAAATTTGTGGGAAAGAAGTAAATGTTCCAAGGAATGGTTTAACAATGCAAGATTTCACTCCCAGAATGTACAAAACTTCAATTCAAATTGTCCTTGGGACAATTCTGAATCATCAAAGGGTTGACATTTTGGGTGAATGTATACAGGTAGTGATACATTGGGTGGAAGATATACCTGTAGATATTCCTTATCTACTGGCTAAGAAATTCCACTCTGCCCTGTAAGAGATCCAATTAAGGAAGGTTAAATTTAGTTTCTCAGGCACACTTCAAAAAATTATTGATTTATGACAACCCCATGCCACTGAAATAGAGATTGGTGATATCAACCAGCATGGAAATATATCTTTTTGAAAACCACATGTTCATAAAACATACATTAAGAAACGTAAAAGCATGAAATGTAATGAGGAATTTCCAGTACAGACTCCTTAGCAGAACAAGGAATTATTACAATATCTTGAGCACCCTGGGGAATTACCATTACACCGTGCTGAACAAAATGAGGAATCACTAGTACAAAGTCTTGAGCACCATGGTGAATTATGAGTATAGTATCCTAATTTGGTCACAAATGATGAAATTCGTGTTGCCATAAATTTGAAAGAGTTTAAGGGGCATGTAGATAGAGGTCATTGGGAGGAGGTGACAGGCAATGAAATGGAACAAACTACTACTCACTTTTCCATTCCTCAAGACATTCTTGATAGAATTCCTCCTAAACAGTTGGAAATTGAGTATGATTGTTCTTCCAAATCAAAATCAGGGGCTTCTTCTATGCATTTAGACATTGCATCATATAAGTTTGATAGTAGGTACATGTTCATCCTATATGATAAAATGGAGCATTTCAATGAACAATTTTCCTATATATGCAATTGGGCGAAAGAGTGCTTGAGAAAATATGATAATATTTTACAATGCCTAAAACAGATAACAGCGTTGCAGAAGATAGTTGTGGATAATCATTTCAGAGCAGACAGAATTATAAAAGGGAAAGAAGAAATGGTTAAATTATTATCCGAAGAAGTAGATAAACACACTGATGTTGCTCAAAAATCAATTCAGTCTATGAGGGTTGCGTATGAAGAGGATTTGGAAAAAGCTAATGCTGAAGTGAGTGAACTCAAAGAAGAGTTAAAAAAAAGACCACATGTTCTCAATGTACCACCAGTGAGAATAGAAATTGGTCCTTTACAAGTAATGGAGAATAAAATCAAAGAATATGAACAGGTAGTACAAGAATATCAATTGAAGTTGAAAGAGTGGGAGGGGAGACATGAAAAAAAAGTTGGAGAATTAGAATCAATAATTTCTGATTTGAGAAAAACCATTTCTAGGAAAGATGATAAGCCAAAAGGAACAAGGTTAGCAAGGATCTCTGAAACTTTAAAACTTAAAAAACAAAGTAGAGGAAAAAAAATTTCCAATGAAGAAGGTGGTGAGGGTGAAGGTAAGGGTACCAAAGGAGACGGTGGTAAGGGTAAGGGCAGAAGGAAAAATACACCTAGAGGTACAATTTCCTTATAAGAGCGAGAGAATTCCTTAGCAAGATAAGAGAAGATGCTACAAGAAATCTTCTCAACGAGCCTTGCACTAGGTGATTTGTATGGCTCATCACCATTACATAAAGAAATGAAAGAGAAGATGGTCGGGAAAGATGCAAAAATAAGGGAGCTGGAATCAAAACTCTTAGAAGGTAGAAAAGTTCAGCATTTGGGATCTGATATGGAAATTCAAACACTTAAATCTAGAATTGCTGATTTGGAGAAGGAATTAAAAGGGCCAGCTATTGCGATGAGTGCAATTACTGTCCTTCCCAATGAGGCAAAGTTGAGGGAAAAAGAGCAGAAGAAAGAAATAAATAATCTGAAAAGTGAATTTATTGAAGTTAAAAACCAGTTGAAACATACCAGAGACAAATTGGAGGTCAAGGAAGAACAAGAATCAACGAAGTATAAAAAAAATGTGGAAATGTTGAACAAATTGATGGCGGAAAAAAATGTTTTGCTTGAAAATTTAAAAAAGTTTCACAGAGAGTTTAAGCGCTTGAAAAGAAATCACAATAAGTGCATTGTCCAACTCCAATACAATTACAGTCTTCTACGAAAGGCAAGAGAGACAATTCATATTTTTCTTCTGCTCAAGAGGATGGATTGCAACCATCTTTGAAACATGCTAGACATGTATAAATCAATGTATATATGTATTTATCGATAGTTAATGAAAAAAATATTTGTATGATGGAGTTTTGTATTTATCGGCATATAAGATAACATTATAGAGAATTCATCTCTGAATCCAATGTTTTCAGTGATCAATACGAGACTGCTAGTAGGTAGTGAAATAAAGCATCAATCTCTTCAAAATAAATTAAATTTATGTATGTTAATTAAATAATAAAATCTGTTTTGTTTATGTCTCTTATTTATTTCATCTTTTTTTAATTAACTGGTTGAGAAAGCTCTATTTAATTCTATGGCTTGTTCGGGCATCTGAAAAAAAAAATTATTATATATTTTTAAGCTATGTGTGGGCAAACTCATACGCTGTGTGAACATGATTTTTTTTCAACATGGAAGGTTAATTTTTCACTGATGTGACCTCCATAGGGAAAACTAAAACAATGACTGGATAAACACTTCAACAAGAAATAAATACATGTAATTTGATGAATTAATTGACACACACACATCATCTGGTGGGCATTTGAAAATAGCATTTTAAACTACAGATTTACCACTTGGACAAAATTATAAAACCCTAAGTCAACATGAGAGATTTTTAATTTCACCAAATCCTGAACCAATGATACCAGATGATGTATTACATCCCATTCAGAACAACCAGACTGATTTCCCCTTCAGACTCATATTCTTCTGAGTCGGGCGGGCATTTTACTGGACTGGAGCAAAACAAGCTAGAGGGCACTTTTGGCATACTGGTAACTTCATCTTCAGAGATTTTTTGGACAAAATAATGATGTGGTTAGATGCACCAATCAACACTCTAGAGACCCATACCCTCAGAACAATTTAATCCATCAACTATTGGAAATGGCAGGCATTTTACTGAGGTCACTCGTGCATTTTTACCAAAATTGTTATCAAACCCCAGGTCAATGTGATGATATTTTTATTTTCATCCAATTTGAGGTGTGAGACACCAATAATTGGTGTTGATGTATTTGTAACTTCGGAATGTATTCACTTGTATATCTTATGTATTGTACCCCGATGTTTATTCTGGTAAGTATCTGTAATGTAATTGAGTCATGTCATGCCCCGATGTTCCAATTGGGAGATTCAATAATGTAAACAAGTCATCTAAAGTCATTGAGGTTAAACCTCCATTGTAAGTCGGGGCAATAATCCCCACAATTGAGTTAAGGTTAACCCTCCTTATTGATCGGAGGGCAAAGTCCCCACAGTTGTGGGGTACTAGCGTTATTATACTCTCATAGAGATGTCGGCCTTGGTAAGTAATTGTTAAGTGGGGACGACTTGTTGGAGTGTGCTTTAAGTGAACAAAAGAATATAAATAGAGAGTGAGTCTCTCTATTTTACACACACACTCACTCACTGGTGCGCATGAGCAAGAGAGGAGAAGCTCTCTCAAGTGAGAGAGAGAGAGAGAACAGTTTTGGAGATCATATTTTCTATCTTTGGGTTTTACTGTCGTCATTGGTGTTCATTCTATCTCTGAGGAAGTTGCGGGGTTTTCTCCTTTATGGTTTCCCCAAGGAAAATCTTTGTGTCTCTTGTCTCTTGTGATTATTGTTGTGCATGTTGTTCTCTCAGATAAGATCCCAAGATCATATTGCTTAAATGATAAAAATCTAACATGGTATCAGAGCTAACCTGAGAAGAAGACACTATGCAACTATGGAAGCTAGGGATTCTAAATTTTTGGGTCTCTCTCCACAATCCATCAGGAAAATATGGCTAGGCTAACTCTCCATTGAAGGGTGCATCTTTCTGTTGCAGAAGAATTTGATTCCAGTCATTTTCAGTTTTTGGTACGGGAAATTAGGGCTTTTTACAGAAGAGGAATTTTTGAGTAAGCTTGAAATAGGATTGATCTCCTCATAAAAATAAAATTTTAGAGACCTGTGTTGAGATTTTTGGTTGGGTGAAACTCTGGGAAAGTCAAACCCGAGTTTGACCCCAAGCCTGAAAAACCTGAAAATACTGAAACTGATAGTTTTGGTATATTCGCTATATCTCGAGATTGGAGAAGGATCATGTGTCAAAACTTTAACAGGTCGAATACAAATTCCTTATGTACACTTTGTCCAAGTTTCAGCCTCAGATTCGCTATATTCTAGGAGATATGATTCTTCCAAGTTAGGGTTCCAGCCTCTCCCATGACTCCTCCCCAAACAGGACACCTGGGGAGAATTGCTATATCTCGAGATACAAAGGTCCAAATTAAATTTCTCAAGATGTTCCAGAAAGGGCACAAAATTTAATTTCTGTGGTAAAATTTTAAAACCCCAAAGATGAAACAGGTGACACGTGTCAGTCCGTACAACTTCCCTATGCTAAACAGTCTTGAAACAGGTCACCTTGGGAAAACTCTCATAAGTCCCAATGGGTGAAACCAATTCTGATGAAACCTATGGTTTTGGAACAAGGACAGACTATTATATCTTAGTGTGAAATTTTAGACACATATAAGCAATACTTTCAGAGATTCTGCAAAAACAATATCAGGTATTTCTATAGAAGAAATTGGTAAACTAGGGCTTCCTGTTCCGGGAGCTTCCCTCCACTGTTTTTAGAAAAGGATTACATTGGACAGATCGCATTGAATAAGTCTATCTTTCTATCCAATCAGATTTGAAATATTCTAGGTTTTTAAAATTAGCGTTTCTCTGACAAACCCTAGATCAGCTAGCTCCGGAACCAAGACGGACACCTCAAATCGGTAAGATCTAATATTTTGCTATTTACATTTGAGGTTCTTATTTCTAAATGACTACTAACACCAGCTTGATGACAAGTTTGGTGAAAATGGAAAGTTCCAAGCATGGAATTATTGGATTTCACTGGTTCTTGAAGAAAATGAATTGGACACCTACATAAGTGGAGAGGTTCCATTTCTAGAGGGAGATGAGGATAAAAGCCTTACACAAGAAGAACTTGGTCAAGGCCAAGAAGATCATTGTTGATTCAATCACAGAGCTCCTTATACCACAAGTGTCTTCCCTAAAGACACCAAACGAGATGTTTGATTCCTTGACCAAGCTATTTTAAGGGAAGAACATAAATCAGAAGATGAATTTGAGGAAACAGTTGAAGAATGTGAAGATCCAGAATGCAGAGACCATACAATCATACTTTACAAGGGTCTCTCAAATAAAAGAACAACTTGAAGTAGTAGAAGAAGAAGTGGAGAATGCAGAAGTTGTGATAACCACCTTGACTGGACTCCCAGGGTCATGGGATCCATTCATGCGAGGAATGTACGCCAGAAGGAAGTGATTACCTTCAGCAGACTCTGGGAAGAGTGAACAAAAGAAGAAGTTCGACTCATAATAAGAGAAGAGAAGATGGGAGCAACTAAAGATGAATCTCTCACCATCCAAAGAAGATCCCTCAAGTGATGAGGAATACGAAGGACTCAACTCTTGAAGAACCTCTTATCCATCTTATCATTTGGATAAGAAATGATGAATGAAGAAGATGATGAAGCCGAAGGCTCAAGAAGGAGTCTACCCACGAAACAAATAAAGATAAGTATTCAATTTTCATTTCATGATATTGTTTTGTTATGCACTTGTTTATATTCATTTGATGTGTTATGCATGATAGAATGTTTGCATTAATGACAGTATACTACTAATTTGCATGTGATGGGTAAGTAGCTCATGGTGCTATACAACTCTCCATTGCTACTTATCAAGAATGAAACCTCTTTGCTGACATATTGGATTAGTGCACAATCTCAATGTTGTCTTGGTAGAGATGGAAGGCATCTAGAAAGTTTCCATGTGATATAGATGAATGTTGTATTGGCTAAAATAGTTGCATGATCATATATTTATGCTAATAATTTGCCATTATGAATATGCCTTATGAAATGTTTCTAACCATAAAAATGATGCATTTTACTTGTAGGAAATATAGCATACAATCACCTACAAGAAAAATAGGATGAGACTTGTTCCGAAGAACAAGTGACGACATTTCAAGAAAGAACCCAAGATGAAGGATAATATGATGATACTTTCAAATAAAGAAAGAGGCCTCAGAGACACTCCAGTTATGTGACACTGTTGAGCGACATCATTGATGCAGAGCCTTCCAGCTATGAAGAAGTAGCCAAGAAGAAAGGGAAGGAGAATACAAGTTCAAAAAGAATGATGTCTAGGATGCAATATCGAGACCTGAAGGGAAGTCCGTAATGTCTTCCATATGGATATTCATGATCTAGCATGCAGTATATGGAAACATCATGGGATACAAGGAAAGATTCGTAGAACGGGGCTTCTCATGGAAAGAAGGCATGGACTATGAAAAGACATTTACAGCCACCAGAAGTTAAGACACGTGACAGGCAGAATCATGTGTGCAAATGAAAGAAGGCCTTGTACTAGCTCAGAAGACACCCATGGGATAACACATACATGAGGAGCTTGATGAAGAATATAACCTTCGCTATAAGGTTGAAGATGAAATCCTATAGAGGATAACAAGCTCACAGATGGGTGCAAGAAGAACATTTTCAAGATAGAGGATCTTGGTATCCAGTGACCGTAGATGGATACATAGAATATTAGTAGCAGAGGAAGCTACTTGTCACTCTAGTAAAGAATGTTTCAATGCATAGAGTACAAAAGATAGAGGGAGAATGATGCTCCACTTCAGAGGGAGTGACTGTAGGATATACTGAGGTTCGACATGATACAATAGGATGGACAGCTTATTGATGACTCTAGGCTTTATTGAGAGTAAATTGGATTCCGACCTTTGCTTCAAGGTTGAAGGCGAAACACCAGTGATGCTCCTGTTATATGTCGATGACTTGTTCCTGGCAGAAAAGAGGAACTCATTAAAGTTGCAAGAAGGAGACTTGCTGCCGAGTTCGAGATGAAGTACTTGGATATGATGCACTACTTGCTAGGCATGGAGGTGTGGAAGAATGCATATGGAATCTCCCTAGGACAAGGGAAGTATGCAGTAGAGATCCTAAAGAGGTTCAGGATGATGCAATGCAAGGCCATAACCATACCTATGGCATCGAACAAGAAGCTATTGAGTGATTCTTCATCAAATTCAGTTGATGCCATGATGTATCATCAAATGATGTACCCGGCGAATATGAGACCAGATATTTGCTTTGTTGTGAACACATTGAGACATGCTCACCTGATGGTTGCAAAGCATGCAGTAAGGTACCTAAAGGGTACAGTTGAGTATGGGATCAAGTATGATACGAATCTGCAGATTAACCTAGAGGGTTATTTGGATTTGGATTGGGTAGGCAGTGCCATTGATAGGAAGAGCACTTCTTGGTGTAGCAGGAAGCAGTCCTGCGTGGAACTGAGTACAGCCAAGAAAAAATATGTTGCCACTTGATATTTGGGAGGTAGTATGTTTCTTTTGAAAACTACTATTTTATTTGGTTGATCTGACTTGCATTTTTGTATGATGCAGAGGGTAGTATTGAAGATCCAGTATGTGATTGAGATCTCTTGAAACATGGATTTCTAACATATCCGTTGAGACAGGTTGTCTGAGCATAAATCATGGCGAAGCTCATAGGTTATCCTTGGACAAAATCAGCCCTGATGTGATTCTATCCTAAAAATGGCCAGGATGAAGTTTGAGTACTTAAGGGAGAAGCTTGGTGTTCTCTAGGTCGAGGTTCCTTCCAAGGGGAAGTGATAAGTCCTTGAGCCCTTCTGACATGGTGAAAGGATTGGTTCCTTCCATGGTCAGATGTAAGTGTTGTGGCCTTTTTGACACGGTGGAAGGCTGAGCTTCACATGGTCTGATGTAAGTGCAGAGATGCTCTGATGTGATTGTGGGTTGTGTCGCCACATGATCAAAGCAGAGATATTCTGATGTGATTGTGGGATATGTTCCCACATGATCAGTACAGATCCATTTTGATGTGATTGAGGGATGTGTTCCAACATGATTAGATATAAGTGCAGATATATTTTGATGTGATTGTGGGATGTGTTACCACATGATTAGTGTAGAGCCATTCCGATGTGATTGCGGGATGTGTTCCCACATGATCAGATGTAAGTATAGCGCCTTTCTGACAAGATGGGGTCGGATGTAAGTGCAGAGCCTTTCTGACAAGATGAGGTCGAATGTAAGTGCACCACCTTTCTGACAAGATGAGGTCGAATGTAAGTGCAGAGCCTTTCTGATAAGATGAGGTCGGATGTAAGTGCAATGCCTTTTTGACAAGATGAGGTCGGATGTAAGTACAAATCCTTTCTAACAAGATGAGGTAGGATGTGAGTGCTAGGCCTTTCTGACATGGGTTTTGGATGCGTTTCTCCCATGGCAGATGTGAGTGTTGGGCATTCCTTTCTGACATGGTTCTTGGATTTGTTCCTCCCATGGTCAGATGTAAGTGTTGGGCAGGCCTTTCTGACATGGTTCATTCCGTGGTCAGATATAAGTGCTGAAGACTTTGAATACCTACCTAGATTCTAGGCCTACAACCAACATGAAAAAGGGTTGGCTCTGTAGAACTTCCTATGATGAGAAGAATGAAGAGATAGCACCATTTGATTGAGATAGCGGAAGCAGTGATGTTGATGATGATATAGTGATGATCCAGCTTTGATAATGATCTAGATCAAGTGATGATTTAGACTTGATGATGATCTAGTGACAATCCAGATCAAGTGATGATCCAAACTTGATGATGATCCATTGACGATCCAAATCAAGTGATGATCCAGAATTGATGATGATCCAGTGACAATCCAGATCAAGTGATGATCCAGACTTGATGATGATCCAGTGATACTCCAGATCAAGTGATGATCCAGACTTGATGATGATCCAGTGATGCTCCAGATCAAGTGATGATCTAGACTCGATGATGATCTAGTGATGATCCAGATCCAGTGGTGATTCATACTTGATGAAGATGACTTGAGGATGAATATGACTTAAAGATGAAAATGACTTGAAGATAAACATGACTTGATGATGATCCAAATGATACATAGAAGAATACTTGTGCTGATAAATTGTGTCGAGAGAATACCTTCCTAGTTAAGAGGGAGTGTTGATGTATTTGTAACTTCAGAATGTATTCACTTGTATATCTTATGTATTGTACCCCGATGTTTATGATGGGAAGTATCTATAATGTGATTGAGTCATGTCATGCCCTAATGTTCGGATCGGGAGATTCAGTAATGTAAACAAGTCATGTAAATTCATTGAGGTTAACCCTCCATTGTAAGTCGGGGCAATAGTCCCCACAATTGAGTTAAGCTTAACCCTCCTTGTTGATTAGAGGGAAAAGTCCCCATAGTTGTGGGCCACTAGGGTTATTAGACTCTCATAGAGATGTCGACCCTTGTAAGTAATTGTTAAGTGGGGCCGACTTGTTGGAGTGGACTTTAAGTGAATGAAATAATATAACTAGAGAGTGAGCCTCTCTATTTTACACACACACACACTCACTGGGGTGCATGAGTGAGAGAGGAGAAGCTCTGTCAAGTGAGAGAGAGAGAACAGTTGTGGAGATCATATTTTCTATATTTGGGTTTTACTGTTGCCATTGGTGCTCATTCTATCTCTGAGGAAGTTGTATGGTTTTCTCCTTTATGGTTTCCCCGAGGAAAATCTTTGTGTCTCTTGTCTCTTGTGATTATTGTTGTGCATGTTGTTCTCTCAGATAAGATCCTAAGATCATATTTCTTAAATGATAAAAATCTAACAATCGGTAGAGGCCAACATTGTGATTCCATCAGGACCACTTTCATCCTCTGAAGCTTCTTTCTCTCTTCTCGGCGGGCATTTTCTTCTTCTAATGAATTATTGTGGACATTTTCATAACGCAGCTGCTTTAGGGCAGTTTTTCATCACTTAGTCAAATTCCCAAAATTATCATACTCTTGCAAACCACTATCAAAATGTAACAAAGACATCATGAGACATCAGGACACCATCATGTGTCTTTCCAACCTCATCACATCATGAGACTCATGTATTTGTCATCTGTCCATCACTAAGCAAACTGAAGGTATGGCTAGATATCTAGTCCACTAGGAAACAAGACCATGCCACCCTTAGAATTTACTAAGACAACCTGAGCCTCTGGCGGGAATATCAAAATAGATTCTTAACTTCTTTTGAGCATCAAAACATATTTCTTCCTATTTTGGCAGACTCTTATTTCACATGTTTGAACACCCTATGGAGACCTGAAGTCATGAGCAGATGGAAAACTTACCAAAGAATGGATCCATTACATTTGATGAATTTACTTAAACAAATAAATCCCTTGGTGGTCATTTCCAACTGACCTCTCAAACTCATGTTCTTAACACTTGGTCAATTTTTTCATACTTTTGAATATGCAAAACATTTTTCTTCTATTTTGGCGGATTGCTATTTTCCTCATGTCGTCACCATATCAAAAAATAAGAACATGGAAAGATGGCCACTTCATCAAAGAACAACCCCATACCCTTAGAGAAATTTATCATCATCAGGACAATCTCTAGCGGGCATTTCCATAAATCCACTTAGGTAGTTTGGCCAGTACTGGAATAGTGCAAATATGGCTTGGAGGTACTTTTGGTAGGTTGACATATTCCTCCTTAGAGACTCTCTAGTGAGGAAAGTGAGATGGTTGTATGCTCCATATAACACTCTAGAGACTCACATTCTCAATACATTTTTCACATCATCCTATGAGGAATGGCGGGCATTTCCTTAAGGCCAGTTGGGCATATTTAACACCGATTCCATACTTGACAAATTTCTCAATTTGGTCTAATCTGCCTAAAACACCCTTTTGGCAGGTCCATAACTATTTCTTCATCCACTTCCAAGACAATATGAAGACATGGTCAGGTAGGCCGAATACCAATCTACAAGACCCCCATGTGTTACAGGCATTTACTCTAACCCATAAATTAGGGCGTGCATCTTTCTAAGGCTACTTAGCCATTTTTTCATCCACCAGTGAAACACCCTATTTTGGCAGGCCTGTATCTTTCTCCTCAAGAAAAATTAAAGCAAAATAAAATCATGAATAGGTATCCAAAAAAACTAGCCATAGGATGGTACCATGGTGTGGGCATTCTTCTCAAACCATGAATTGTGGCAGGCATTCTCTTAAGGCTGCTGGGACCAATTCTTCCTTAAATATATGTTGTAGTTTCATGAAGCAAGTGACATGGTTGTATGCTCCATACAACACTCTAGAGACTCACATTATCAATATATTTTTCACATCATCCTATGAGGCATGGCGGGCATTTCCTTAAGGCCACTTGGGCATATTCAACACCAATTCCATACTTAGACAAATTTCTCAATTTGGTCTAATCTGCCTAAACACCCTTTTGGTAGGTCCATAACTGTTTCTTCATCCACTTCTAAGACAATATGAAGACATGGTCAGGTAGGCTGAATACCAATCTACAAGACCCCCATGTGCTGCAGGAATTTAATCTAACCCATAATTTAGGGCGAGCATCTTTCTGAGGCTACTTAGCCATTTTTGCATCCACCGATGAAACACCCTGTTTTGGCAGGCCTGTATCTTTCTCCTCAAGAAAAATTAAAGAAAAATCAAATCATGAATAGGTATCCAAACCAACTAGCCATAGGACAGTACCATGGTGCGGTAATTCTTCTCAAAACATGAATTGTGGCATGCATTCTCTTAAGGCTATTGGGACCAATTTTGACTAAGGCTGCTGGGACCAATTCTTCCTTAAATATATGTTGTAGTTTGGTGAGGCAAGTTAGATGGTTGTATGCTCCATACAAAACTCTAGAGACTCACATTCTCAATACATTTTTCACATCATCCTATGAGGTGTGGCGGGCATTTCCTTAAGGCCACTTGGGCAGATTTAACACCAATTCCATACTTCGACAAATTTCTCAATTTGGTCTAATATGCCTAAAACACCCTTTTGGCAGGTCCATAACTGTTTCTTCATCCACTTCCAAGACAATATGAAGACATGGTCAGGTAGGCTGAAGACCAATCTACAAGACTCCCATATGCTGCAGACATTTACTCTAACACATAATTTAGAGAGGGCATCTTTTTTAGGCTACTTAGCCATTTTTGCATCCACCGGTGAAAAAGCCTGTTTTGGCAAGCCTGTATATTTCTCCTCATAAAAAATATTAAAGCAAAATCAAATCATGAATAGGTAGACAAACCAACTAGCTATAGGATGGTACCATGGTGCTCCGCCCTCGAACCCCCGTTTCTCGGGGGCGCTGCCCCCTAACCCCTGTGTCTCGGGCGCATTGCCCCTGAACCCCATTTTTCAAGGCACTGCCTTGAACCCCAAGGCAGGGGGGATGAGTGTACAATACACCTAGGTTACAAAAATGACTGAATAATATATCTGGACCTAGAATATTAGGCTCCACAACCAACATTTTGCATGGAAACCTTGGTAATTTCGACATGGCAACTCGAGGTAAACTCTATTGTTGTAGTTTTTCTTCAAGATTTTTTTACCTTGGATATTTTAGGGTTTGGTCTAACTTGGCCATTTGCAGGTATGGTTGTTGCTAGAGCAATGGTTCATTCTTATTCATGGGGTGGTGTCTACGCTATATTGCTTCCACTACTATAGTTGGATCAAGTAAGTGATTTTCTTTTCCTTATGACAATTGTAAATTGTAATGTGTAACCCTGACATATTTTCTTTGGCTTTTGGCTTTTATGAATTTATCTATGAATATGAGGGTTGTCGTTATGCATCCCCAAGTTCTATTTTTCATCCTTACATCCATGTGATATACAGTGAGTAATGCTAATTGAATATATACATATCAACAACAACCACAAGCCCCATTATCATGATAAAGATGAGGGAAACTCAATGTATGAAAATGGAAACCACTCGTAACTCATTAGGAATGCAGTAAGCTAATTGGTGGCTAATTCAGAGAGGGATGTCTCACTATTTACAGAGTTTTCATACGCAAGATATTCAATCAAAGACAAGTTAGAAGTTCAGATTTCTAAATATAATTTTTTTTTTACAAAGTCTGGTGGGACGACCATGGAGGGGACCATTGGGAAATGGAGTCAACAATCCAGTTTGAAATATGTTGTAGGAGGTAAGGAATCATGAAAGTTTACGAGCAGAGGAAAGATAGTCATCCATCCTTCAATCTAGAGATATTTAGTAGATGATTAGCAGACAAGAGAAAATAGTCCATCACACAGAGCACCTAACCAGGGTGTATTCTGCATGACTTTAGAAGAAAAATGTTCGAAAATGCTTGAACAATTTGCTGAGAGCATACAACATGAATTCTGAACCATATACACTAATGCTCAAACATGAAAATCAAATACAAACTGGAATGAAAAATAGGATAAACATTCACATAAAGAAGTTACTTATTGAAGAAAAAGATGACACATGAGGATTCTCTGCCATGAAATGATTATCATTCCTCTGCAATTTTGTTCATATCTGGAAAGATTGAAACACGTTACAGTGGAGAGTCTCTGCTCTTGAAAATTCCCAACCCTTCTCCCCTCTATGGGGAGCAATTTATACTATCTTTGTCCCCGAGGCTAATCCATGAAATAAGACATGAAACTATTTACGCTAGTCATAATCAACTACTAACAATTTAGAGCATGGTACTACTGCCACGATTTACATATATTAAAACAAACATTATATATGGACCATTGGGCTCGACCACTCATCTATCTGTCGAATCACAAACGTGTCCTTCCATGGGTGTGTGTTTCATGCTCAAATGCACCTTTCTTCATGGTTTCCAGACTAACAAAGGAGTTTATATCCTTTCCATGCTTTGCCTTTTCTACAACCCCCCTCTGTCCTGGTAATACTGTTGTATGAGGGGACATGCAGAAGGGTAGCTTTGTACTCCACACCTCCCGTGGCATGGGTTCTCCTATAGGTCATATAATGGGGGGTGTCTTCCACCTCCTCACCACCTTAGAAAAATTTGGCAAGTGGAGTTCACAAACGAGGTGATGAAGACTTCGGGCACCTACCACCCCAGCATGAGCATTCGCTCCCACTGGTTGCCACTATACATGGTCACCAAGTAATGGGACTTTGGAAGCTGCAATTTCTTCCAGGGTCTCTAGGGAGACACTCCTGGAACAAGAAAACCTAGGCACCGTGCAACCAGAGGTACAGCTATCCGAAAACATTCAAAGTGCTTCACATCCAGGCCCTGATGGTTGGCGCTTTCCTAGTGTGAAAAAATAGGGCGATAGATGAGCGTGGAATCAAGCTCACCAACCATCAACACCCTGAGACTCACAAGCTTATCAAAGCATATTGCCATTTCAACTCTTTCATAATTCTCATAATCTCTTAGTATAATAACACTTTGAGCATTGTCTCTAATTACTGATTCATCTTATGCATCTTAATCAGCCTGGGAAGGTGGTGTTTATATAAGGCGATGAAGATGAATATGGATACAGAGATGATTCGTCATCATAATGGCAGCATGAGTGGAAACCTGGGTAGGGATATTTATTTTCTGCTGAGAATCCAGTCATGCCACCTCCTTTGTGTTGATGTAATTGTAACCTTGGAATGTATTCACTTGTATTTCTTATTTATTGTACCCCGATGTTTATTCCGGGAAGTGTTTGTAATGTAATTGAGTCATGTCATTCCCTGATGTTCCAATCGGGAGTTTCTATAATGTAAACAAGTCATGTCAAGTCAATGTGGGTAACCCTCCTATTGTTCAAGGGTTAAAGTCCTCGCAGTTCTGGGGCCCTAGGGTTATTAGACTCTCCTAGTGAAGTCGGCCCTAGTGAGTTATTATCAAGTTGAGAATTAGTATAAATAGAGAGTGAGCCTCTCTATTTATCACACACTCACTCACACTCAATTGTAGCGCATAGCTGAGGGAGAAGAAGTTGCTAGGGCTAGAAAGAAAGAGGCTACTGCTGTCGAGAGATCATCTTACTGTTTTGGGTTTTACTTTTGGTGCTGATTTAGAAAGAAAGAGGCTATTGTTGTCGGGAGATAATCTTACTGTTTTGGGTTTTACTTTTGGTGATGATTCTATCTCTGAGGAAGTTGCGGGGTTTTCTCCATTTATGGTTTCCTCGAGGAAAAACATCGTGTTCATTGTCTCTTGTGTTTGATTGTTGTGCTTATTATTCTCTCAATTAAATATCCTTAATATAATGCTAGCTTAATGTTAAAATCTAACATGGTATCAGAGCTAACCTGAGAAGAAGACACTGTGTAGCTGTGGGAACTAGGGCTTCCTACTTTTTGGATTTCTCTCCACAGATTTTCAGCAAAATAAGGTTTGGTTGAATCTCCTCCCTAGGGTGCATATTTTTGTCGAAGAAGAATCTGATTCTGAGCTTTTTAAGTTTTGGACCTGACACTACTGCCGAAAATTAGGGATTTCCATAGAAGTGGAACTTTTGAGTGAGCCCAGGCCTGGATTGATCTCCCCCTCAAAATCAAAGTTTAGAGATCAAGATCAAAGCATTTGGTTGGACAGAAATCCGATAAATTCAAACCCTAATCTACTCCTAAACCAACACTGCATAAATTCAGCTCCAAATCCAGATCCGACATCTTGACCTGGTAAAATCTAAATCTTTTGTATTTCTATTTGAGGTTCTCTAGTTAAGATGTCTCATCATACCAAGCTTGATGAAAATATTGAGGGAGCTGATAACTTCCGAGCCTGGAAGTATAGGATCTCCCTGGTCCTGGAAGAAAATGAGTTGGACTCCTACATTAATGAGGAGGTTCCAGTTCCAGAGGAAGATGAGGCTAAGGCCTTGCATAAGAATAATTTGGTTATGGAAAAGAGGATTATTGTTGATTCAATCAAGGATCACCTCATACCACAGGTGTCCTCCCTCAAGACACCTATAGCTATGTTTGATGCCCTAACCAAACTGTTTGAAGGGAAGAACATAAACCAAAAGATGACTCTAAGGAACTAGTTGAAGAATGTAAATATCCAGAATGAGGAGACCATCCAGTCATACTTCACAAGGGTCTCCCAGATCAAAGAAGAACTTGAAGCAGTAGACGAAGAAGTGGAGAATGCAGAAATTGTGATGACAACCTTGAATGGTCTCCCTAGGTCATGGGATTATTTCATCTAAGGAATCTATGCTAGGAAGAAGCTAATCAAGTTTAGTAGACTATGGGAAGAATGTTCACAATAAGAAGCTCGAATAGCAGCTCGAGAAGAAAATATGGGAAGTGAAGATCAAGCTCTCACAGTACACTCCAAGAAAGGCAGAAGGGAAAATAATCATCACCAAGGTAAGCATTCTCATCAGAAAAATAATTTTGCAAGAAGGGATCCATCCAAACTCAGATGTTATACATGTGATGAAAGAGGACACTTTGCTAGAAGTTGTCCCATGAATAAGAGTGGATCCCAGAAGAAGAAGAACTCCAAAAGAAGAAATCATGCTCACACTGATAAGGATGATGATCCTCCCAGGAAGAAAGTAAAACAAGAAAGTGAAGACTCTTCAAGTGATGAAGAATATGTTTTGATCTCCGCTCTCACGGGAACTGTCACTCATGGAAGCAAATATTGGCTTATTGACAGTGGGGCTTCCAAACACATGACAGGATTCAAGGAATCTTTTGAGAAACTATCCGAACATAATTCACCCCATAAGGTGAAACTTGGGGATGACTACCAATATCCCATAAAAGGTAGTGGTGAATCCTCCTACAAACTAGACTCTAGAAAGTCTATGAAAATGAAGGATGTCTTGTTTGTACCAGGACTAAAGAAGAATCTTCTCTCCATATCGGCACTGGATGCAAAAGGCATCAGGTTTGAATTTGTAGATGGCCAAGTCCTCATGTGGCCAAGAGGAAAGACTATTGACGATGCAATAGTAATTGGAGAGCAAGAAGGAGGATTATACAAATTGAAGGGCCATCCAAAACAAGCTTTGGTCCATGACACAGTAGAGCCAAATGAACTTTGGCATAGAAGGCTTGCACATGTAAACTATAGAGCACTACCACTTGCAAGCAAAGTTGTTGAAGGTATTCCAGAAATTCAAGCAAAACATGAAGGAGTCTGCAAAGGATGTGCGAAAGGAAAGAACACAAAGAATACATTTCCAAGTAGCGAAAGCAAAGCAAAAGGAATCTTGGAAATCATTCACTCTGATGTATGCGGTCCAATGTCATCCATTTCTTTAAGCATGTATGTATACTATGTTTCTTTTATTGATGATTGTTCTAGGAAGACATGGATATACTTTATGAAGAACAAAGATGAAGTTTTCAGCAAGTTCAAGGAATTCAAAGCCTTGTTCGAGAACCACACAGAAAAGAAGATCAAGGCCTTTAGATCAGATAATGGTGGAGAATTCACATCAAATGAATTCAAAGAGTTATGCAAATATTCAGGGATTAAGAGGGAGTTATCCACTCCATATAATCCACAACATGTTGAAATATTGTAACTTCGAAGAATATTCTATATGTATCTTTTTGTGGTCCCCGATGGTCTTACTGGGAGAACCACTTGTATTACTTTGTACCCCGATGCTTCTAATCGGAAGAACTAATACGAGTCATGAGGTAGTCCCCTCTAATTGTAAAGGTGGGTCATTAGCACTCCAGTGTGGTTACTTGAGCCTACATGTGTAACTTGAGCCTACATGATTAACTCGAGCCTACATGTTGGATTTAATTATTAAAGTGAATGGATGAATATAAATAGAGGTGTGGTACTCCTCATTTGGAACACACACTCTCACTTGTGTAGCACATTAGTGGAGGAGAGAGAAGTAGTTGGATAAGAAGGAGGATCAGTCTTTGATCTCCCTTTTGGTTTTACCTTTTATCTTTTGGGGCATCTATGTTGAGGAAGCTTTTGCTGGGTTTTTCCCTTTAGGGTTTTCCTAGGATAAATCTTTCTGTTCTTTTTGTATGTTTGTGCTTGTCTATCTTTTAGTGATCTTGTTTATATGCTTTTGTTATGAAATTGAAATGAAATACTAATGATCTAGCTTAGCTTATGAAAATTAAACATGGTATCAGAGCCACCCTGAAAGAAGACATTGTGCAGCTATAGAAGCTATGGCTTCTTAATTTTTAGTTCTCTCTCCATAATCGATCAGCAAAAGAATTCTAGGTTGACTCTCCATTGAAGGACGCATCTTTCTGTCGAAGCGGAATTCGATTCCGAGCATTTTCAGTTTTCAGTGCAAGAAATTAGGGATTCTTGCAAAAGAGGAATTTTTGAGTGAGCCCGGCATAGGATTTCTCTCCTCATCAAAATCGAAGTTTAGAGACCTAGTTCAAGATTTTTGGTTGGGTGAAACTCTAGGAAAGTCAAACCCTAGTTTGACCCCGAGCTGGCAAATCCCTAAATACTAAAACTGATAAGTTTTGGTACATTCGCTATATCTTGTGATTGGCGAATGCTCAGGAGCTGAAAATTGTAGATACCAAAGATAAACTCCTGGTGTAAAATGTGTCCAAAATTCAGTCTCAGATTCACTATATTCAGGGAGATATGATCCCTCCAAGTTAGGGTTCCAGCCTCTTCCATAATTCATCCCTAAATAGGACACCTAGGGAAAATTGCTATATATTGAGCTACACAGGTCCAAATAAGATTTTGGAAGATGTTACAGAAACGGTATGGACTATAATTTATGTGGTCCGAGTTTTTGATTCATAGTATGAACCAGTGACACGTGGAAGTCCATACAACTTCATTGTTTTGAACAATCCTGCAACAGGTCACCTTGGGGAAATGACCATAAGTTCCAATTCTGATTAAACCTATGGTGTTGGAACAGGTACATGCGAGGCTAACTCACTATGAAATTCCAGACATAGAAGAGCTTTAATTTTAGATATACCACAGAAATATTAACAGGCATTTCTGCAGAAGAATTCAAAAAACTAGGGCTTCCTGTTCCAGGAGCTTCCCTCCACTGTTTTCAGAAAAGGAGTACATTGGACAGCTCAACTTAAAGAGATCTATCTTTATATCCAATCACATTTGATATTCCAAGTTTTGAAAATTAGGGTTTCTCTGACAAACCCTAGATCAGCCAACTCCGGAACCAGGACGGACACCTCAAATCGGTAAGATCTAATCTTTTGCTATTTCCATTTGAGGTTCTCAATCAGCTTGATGATAAGATTGATGAAGTTGACAACTTCCAAGCATGGAAGTATTTGATCTCTCTGAAGAATATCATTGTTGATTCAATCACAGATCAACTTATACCACAAGTGTCTTCCCTAAAGACACCGAAGATGTTTGATTCCTTAATCAAGCTATTTGAAGATAAGAACATAAATCAGAAGATGGCTTTGAGAAAATAGTTGAAAAATGTGAAGATCTAGAATGCAGTACAATTTGAAGCAGTAGAAGAAGAAGTGGAGAATGCAGAAGTGGTGATAGCCACCTTGAATGGTCTCCCAGGACTATAGGATTCATTCATTCAAGGAATGTGTGCCAGAAGAAAGTGATTACTTTCACCAAACTCTGGGAAGAAGAAGAAGAAGATGGGAGAACTTGAAGATCAAGCTATCACCATTCAAAGAAGATCCCTCAAGCGATGAGGAATATGAAGAACTCAATTCTTGAAGAACCTCTTATCCATCTTATCATTTGGATAATAAATGATGATTTCATGAATGAAGAAGATGATGAAGCAGAATGATCAAGAAGGAGTTTACCCATGAAACAAATAAAAGATAAGTATTCAATTGTCATTTAATGATATTGTTTTGTTATGCATTTGATTATATTCAGTTGATGTGTTATGCATGATAAGATTGTTTGCATTAATGATAGTATACTACTAATATGCATGTGATGGGTAAGTAACTCATGGTGCTATACAACTCTCCATTGCTACTTATCTAGAATGAAACCTCTTTGCTGACATATTGGATTAGTGCACAATCTCAATGATGTCATGGTAGAGATGGAAGGCATCTAGAAAGTTTTCGTGAGATATGGATGAATGTTGTATTGGCTAAACAGTTACATGATGCATAAGAATTTGTTGTTATGCATATGTTTTATGAAATAGTTCTAACCATGCAACTAGAGCATTTGAATTGTAGGAAAGGTCTTGTACAACCTCCTACAAGAAAAGAAGGATGAGACTTGTTCCGAAGAACAAGTGACGACAATTCAAGATTCACTCCAATAAACATGAATCTGAAGCTCCCAGGGTCAAAGACACCATGACGAAAGAAAGAGCTTCAGAAAGTAGTAGATCTACCTCAAAGGATGAAGACCACCATGGGTACGAGATATAACTCAAGATGAAGAAAAGAATGGCGAGACTTCCAAACCAAATTAAGAGGCCTCGGACACACTCTAGTTGTGTAACATAGTTAGGTGACATCATTGATGCTAACCTTTCCAGCTATGAAAGAATCTATGATCAAAGAGTAATAGTTGATCATGGGGAATGATGTATACGATATGGTTTTGAGACATAAAGGGAAGTACGTAGTATCTTCCATATGGATCTACAAGAACAAGTGTACAAAGCAAGGTTCGTGATTTTCCTCAGAAAGAATAGACTATGACATGACATACTCTATTGACCAGTATATATCAAGCATAGAACCACCTATACAAAATGAAGAGGGAAGATGATACTCCACTTCAGGGGTAGTGACTACAGAAGATATCTAAGTTCAACATGGTACGACATGATGGACAGCTTCCTGATGGATCGAGACTTTACCAAGAGTAAAGTGGGTTCCAACCTTCAAGGTTGAATACAGAAGACTAGGATATGTTGATGACCTTACAAGACGAACTCATGGAAGATGTTATGATGAAAGAATACAAGAATGATGTTTGGGATATAGTACTCAAACCAAAAGGAAAGAATGTGGTATCTTCCAAATGGATTTGCAAGATAAAATATGTTGTTGATAGAAGTAAGGAAAGACTTGTGAATTAATTCTAAAGAGACACTTACTCCAGGAAGCAAGGTACACTTCCTTCAGAACTATCATGGTAGTTTCTTTCATGATGAAGTAAAGACAACCCTTCCTTAATGGTATGATTGGGGAAGATTTTTACATCGAATAGTCACAAGGATTTGAAGTTGAAGACAAATGGACTCATGTATGCAAGTTGAAGAAGGCCCTCTATTGCCTGAAGCAAGCTCCCAGAGCTTGGTATGGAAGGATAGATAGTTTCCTGAAGAAATTCGATCCTAACCTTTACTTCAAGATTATAGAAGATGAACATGTCATACTATTACTATATGTGGATGATTTATTTCTGATAGGGAATGAGAAACAGACTGTAGAAAGCAAGAAGAAACTCACCTAAGAATTTGAGATGAAAGACCTTGGGTTAATGCATTATTTCCTAGGTCTGGAAGTATGGAAAAATTCAAAAGGAATCTTTCTCAACTAGGGAAGTATGCAAGAGATATTGAAAAGATTTGATATGTTGGAATGCAAAGCCATGGCCACACCCATGGATTCCAACTTGAGGTTGTTAGTTGATGACTCATCAGAGTTAGTGGATGTGACTCAATACAAACATGTTACTGGGTTGTTAATGTGTCTAACAAATACCAGACCAGACATTTGTTTTGTTGTGAACACCTTGAGTCAGTATCTAGTTCAACCTAGACGTGTTCACCTAATAGCTGCAAAGCATGTGATGAGATATCTAAAAGGGACTATAGAATTTGATCTATACTATGATGGAAACCATGATGGCTATACAGATGGAGATTGGGCTGGAAGTGTCTCAGACAGAAGAAGAACATCGGGTGGATGTTATTGTCTGGGAACTGCTATGAGTTTATGGTTTAGCAGGAAACAGTCTAGTGTTTCTCTTAGCATGGTTGAAGCAGAATACATGGCAAATTGCTCTGCTAAGTTGTGAAGTCATATGGCTTCGGAAGCTCATATCAGGTCTCTTTGACCTGAAGATGGATACTACAATGATTCTATGTGATAACCAGATTTGTGATGATAGAGAACCCTGAGTTCCGTCGTAACACATAGAAATCTGATATTTCTACATACAAGATAATATGCAGATGATGATGTTTCAATATTTACATACTGTAGATGTAGATGATGGTGATTCAGTATTTCTATACTGAAGATATAGATGACGAAGCTTTCAACATTCACATACTGGAGATACAAATGGTGATAGTTCAGTATTCACATACTAAAGATGTAGATGATGATGGTTTAGATGCTGATGTGTTGACAAAGCCTCTGTCCCGAGTAAAGTTCGAACACTTTCAAGACAATCTTGGTGGGGTTCAAAAAGACCTTCCTCGAAAGGGGGAGTAGTGATGTTGTAGTGGGATTGTATCATCCCTGGGAACTTGCCCTAAAGTGATCTGGGGAGCTCGGTCCTCGAGAATGAAGAGGGATTGTATCATCCCAGGACATATGTCCATAAGTGATCCGGTGACTTCGGTACTCGAGAATGTGTGTTGATCCCATAATTCCGAAAGGAAGGATCGTTGGTAGCTCCATAAAGACTTGATCTCGTAATTCCAAAAGGAAGGATTGTCTGCGTTTCACATATGTGTTGATCCCATAATTTTGAAAGGAAGGATTGTCTGAGTTCCATAGATGTGTTGATCCTGTAATTCCGAAAGGAAGGATTGTCTGAGTTCCATAGATGTGTTGATCCCGTAATGCCGAAAGGAAGGATCATTGGTATCTCTGTAAAGACTTGATCCCTTAATTTTGAAAGGAAGGATCATCTGAGTTCCACAGATGTGTTGATCCCGTAATTTTGAAAGGAAGGACCGTTGGTAACTCCTTAAAGACCTAAATCCCGTAATTCCGAAAGGAAGGATCGTTTGAGTACCACAGATGTGTTGATCCCGTAATTTTGAAAGGAAGGATTGTTGGTAACTCTGTAAAGACCTAAATCCCGTAATTCTAAAAGGAAGGATCGTCTGAGTACCACAAATGTGTTGATCCCGTAATTCCAAAAGGAAGGATCATGTTGATGTTTTGATGATGATGATGTTTCTGATCGAAAGATCAGAGTATGATGATGATGATGTTTCTGATCGAAAGGTCAAAGTGTTGAAGATGATGCTGATCGAAAGGTCAAAGTGCTGAAGATGTTGCTAATCGAAAGGTCAAAGTGCTGAAGATGTTGCAGATCGAAAGGTCAAAGTGTTGAAGATGTTGTTGCTGATCAAAAGGTCAAAGTGTTGAAGATGTTGCTGATCGAAAGGTCAAAGTGTTGAAGATGTTGTTGATTGAAAGGTCAAAGCGCTGAAGATGTTGCTGATTGAAAGGTCAGAGTGCTGAAGATGTTGCTGGTCGAAAGGTCAAAGTGCTGAAGATGTTGCTGATCGAAAGGTCAAAGTGCTGAATATGTTGCTGATCGAAAGGTCAAAGTGCTGAAGATGTTGTTGCTGATCGAAAGGTCAAAGTGTTGAAGATGTTGATGCTGATCAAAGAGTTGTTGTCGATGAATATTGAAGACAAAGACTATATGATGTTGAAAATATTCCAATTATTTATAGATGTGTTACCCTAATGATGTTGATGATGTCCTCTATCTCTCTCCTACCATTGTTGTTGTTGATGTTGTTGTAGAATACCCTTCTCGTTAAGGGGGAGTGTTGAAATATTGTAACTTCAAAGATCATTCTATATGTATCTTTTTGTGGTCCCCGATGGTCTTACCAGGAGAACCACTTGTATTACTTTGTACCCAGATGCTTCTAATCGGAAGAACTAATAAGAGTCATGAGGTAGTCCCCTCTAATTGTAAAGGTGGGTCATTAGCACCCCAGTGTGGTTACTTGAGCCTACATGTGTAACTCGAGCCTACATGATTAACTCGAGCCTACATGTCGGATTTAATTATTAAAGTGAACGGATGAATATAAATAGAGGTGTGGCACTCCTCATTTGGAATACACACTCTCACTTATGTAGCGCATTAGTGGAGGAGAGAGAAGTATCCAGAGAAGGAGGAGGATCAGTATTTGATCTCCCTTTTGGTTTTACCTTTTATCTTTTAGGGCATCTGTATTGAGGAAGCTTTTGCTGGGTTTTTCCCAGGATAAATATTTGTGTTCTTTTTCTATGGTTGTGCTTTTCTATCTTTCAGTGATCCTGTTTATATGCTTTTGTTATGAAATTGAAATGAAATACTAATGATCTAGCTTAGCATATGAAAATTAAACACAACAGAATGGGGTTGCAGAAAGGAAGAATAGAACTATCATGGAAGCTGCAAGAGCAATGCTTCATGATCAAGATATTCCCATGCATCTATGGGAAGAAGCTGCCATAACAACAGTGTATGTATAGAACCGTACTCCACATAGAGTACTCAAGAACAAGACACCTGAAGAAGTCTTTTCCAACAAGAAACCAGAAGTCAACCATCTTAGAATATTCGGTTGTCTAGTGTACATACACATTTCGAAAGAAAAGAGGACAAAGTTAGATCCTTCAGGAAAGAAAGGTGTATTTGTGGGATACTTTGAAAGCTCGAAGGCTTACACAATATACTTCCCAGGATTCAAGAAGATGGACATCAGCAGGGATGTAACATTTGACGAAGACTCAGCTTACAACAAATCCAAAAAGAGACCTGTTGAAGATCCTAAAGAATCAGAAGAACCCAGAATTCATGACACAACCATGAACTAAGAAACTCCAGAAGAAGATCAAGAATTTGAAGAACCTCAAGAACCTGTAGATCCACCTCAGGAGAAAAATCCTCACAAGAGGAAACCCGCTTGGGTACGAGAAGCTATCCAAGGTGCGAAAATAATGGAAGGATGCCATGATCGAAGAGTATCAATTGATCATGAAGAATGATGTTTGGGATGTTGTCCCAAGACCAGAAGGGAAGTCTATTGTAACTTCCAAATGGATCTACAAGATCAAGCATGCTACATATGGTAGCATAGAGAAATACAAAGCAAGATTCATGGGTCGTGGCTTCTCACAGAAAGAAGGAATAGATTATGAAGAAACCTTTGCACCTATAGCCAGATACACTTCCATCAGATCAATACTTGCTTTGACTACAGCGATGAAATGGAAGATACACCAAATGGATGTCAAGACTGCTTTCTTGAATGGTGTAGTGGAAGAGGAAGTGTATGTAGAGTAGCCACTCGGTTTTGAGACACATGAAATGGAGTCTCATGTGTGTAGATTGAAGAAATCCCTTTACCATTTGAAACAGGAACCAAGGAAATGGTATAGTAGAATTGATGGCTTTCTATCCGGTTTGGGATTTACCAAAAGTAAAGAGGATTCCAACCTTTACTAGAAGGTTGAATATGGCAACCCAGTGATGCTACTACTATATGTAGATGATCTGTTTGTAACAGGTATGGATGGGTTGATTATGGGCTCAAGTATGAGGTGAATCAGGAGATTAACCTGGAGGGTTATGTTGATTCAGATTGCGTAGGTAGTACCATCGATAGGAAGAGCACTTCAGGGTGTTACTTCAGTATGGGATCAGGTGTGATCTCTTGGTTTAGCAGGAAGAAATCATTTTTGGCACTGAGTACAGTTGAAGCAGAGTATGTCGCAGTTTGTTCAGCTAGTTGTGAGGCAATATGGCTGAGGAAGCTACTGTCTGATTTATTTGATCTCCAGTTGGATGCTACTTGTATATATTGCGATAAGCAGAGTTGTGTGAAGTTGTTGGAGAACCCGGTGTTCCATGACAAGTCAAAGCATATCGAGATCAAGTATCACTATATTAGGGATATGGTACAGAGAGGAGCAGTAAAGCTCCAGTATGTTGCGATGGACGAACATATAGCTGATGTGTTGACAAATCCATTAGCTAGAGTGAAGTTTGAGTACTTCAAGGAGAAGCTTGGTGTTCTCCAGATCGAGGTTCCCTCTAAAGGGAAGTGATGAGTCCGTGAGCCATTCTGACATGGTGAGAGGATTGGTTCCTTCCATGTCAGATGCAAGTGCTGATCCATTCTGATGTGACTGTAGGATTGGTTCCTACATGATCATATATAAGCATTGAATGCCATTCTTGGAATGGAGGCACCTGGTCAGTTACCAGGAAAGCTCAGTCTAGGACTGAGGGCCATTCTGATGTGACTATAGGATAGGTTCCTACATGATCAGATGTGAGTGCAGAGCCTTTCTGACATTGGTTGTCAGATGTAAGTGCAGAGCCCTTTTGGCATGGAGGATTGGTTCCTCACATGGTCGAATATAAGTGTTGAGCCTTTCTGACATTGGTTGTCAGATATGAGTGCCGAGCCTTTCTGACATAGGTTGTCAGATGTAAGTGCAGAGCCTTTCAGCATGGAGGATTAGTTCCTCACATGGTCGAATGTAAGTGCTAAGCCTTTTTTACATTGGTTGTTAGATGTGAGTGTTGGGCCTTTCTGACAAGGTTGTGGGATGTGTTCCCACATGGTCAGATGTGAGTGCTAGGCATGCCTTTCTGATATGATTATAGGATTGGTTCCTACATGATCAGATATAAGTGTTGGGCGAGCCATTCTGACTTAGGGTCAGATATAAGTGTTGGAAGAAGACCTACATGGAGGCTAGGCCTACAACCAGCATGAAAAAGGGTTGGATCTGTAGAACTTCCTATTATGAGAAGAATCAAGAGATAGCACCCGTAATGATGATCCAACAGAGATGTTCCAAAACCAGAGATGATTCAGATCGAGTGATGATCCAGATCCAGATGAAGATGAATTGAATATGAACATGACTTGAAGATGACGAGGACTCGATGATGATCCAGATGATACAGAGAAGAAGACTTGTGTTGATAAATTGTGTCAAGAGAATACCTTCCTAGTTAAGAGGGAATGTTGATGTAATTGTAACTTCGTAATGTATTCACTTGTATTTCTTATGTATTGTACCTCAATGTTTATTCCAGGAAGTGTTTGTAATGTAATTGAGTCATGGCATGCCCTGATGTTTCGATCGGGAGTTTCTATAATGTAAACAAGTCATGTTAAGTCAATGTGGGTAACTCTCCTATTGTTCAAGGGTTAAATTCCCCACAGTTCTGAGACCCTAGGGTTATTAAACTCTCCTAGTGAAGTTGGCCCTAGTGAGTTATTGTCAAGTCCGGAATTAGTATAAATAGAGAGTTAGCCTCTCTATTTATCACACACTCACTCACACTCAGTTTTAGCACATAATTGAGGGAGAATAATTTGCTAGGGCTAGAAAGAAAGAGGCTATTGTTGTCGGGAGATCATCTTACTGTTTTGTGTTTTACTTTTGGTGCTAATTCTATCTCTGAGGAAGTTGCGGGGTTTTTTCCATTTATGGTTTCCTTGAGGAAAAACACTGTGTTCATTGTCTCTTGTGTTTGATTGTTGTGCTTGTTATCCTCTCAGTTAAAGATCCTAATATAATGCTAGCTTAATGTTAAAATCTAACACTTTGATGCTGCATTGCTGTCCACATGGATCGCGGATTTTAGATGTGACATTCTTTTTCTTTTCACTTACACTGACGGTGGTGTTCATAACAGTTTTGGCTAGCCACATCCATTTGCTTTATGTAGAGGCCCGGTTCGTCACTTCAAAGATATGAACTTCATGATCTCCCATTGTTTTCTACGCAAGCCACGTGTCGAATCTCTGGGGTCGGGAAGGATAGTGAATATATCGGTGATGCTTTGGACATGATCTTCACCTAAGGAGTGTCACAAATGGCATCAAGGGATATGATTATTGGTCAGCTCGTAGTTTGATGAGTGGCATGATTGTGATGTTATCTCCCTCCATACTCCTTCCAAACATTTGTGGTTTCTCAGGACATTTGTCCTCAGCGCTACCAAAATACTTATAAAAATTACTTGTCTTTACATCCTCTTCTCTTTAAATCCTCATCTCATAGTCATAACTACGAATTATTATGTCTGCACATCCTCACCTTATAATACGATTTGGGTCAAGGCACAAAGACAACCATAAAATATTAAATTGTCAAGATGCAAAGAGTAAGAGAGAACTATAAGTAAGTCTTATATTAAATTTACCTTATAAGTCTTTAATTAACACTATCAACTGAGACTTGACAAGTTGGATTGTTCTGATCTTCTTATTACTCCTTATCAATGTGATTGCAAGGAATTCATTGAAGGTGAATTCCATAATTTTAGGTCATCTTTCCTCAGTATCATGCCTTTTGGTAAGACAACAAAGAGGGTAGTGGCAAGAATCAACATGGAAAACGACCTCGACATAAAGGTTATACACATTAATTGTTTTCATTAAATAATTTAAATTCCTACCCGTGACTATGGATTCAGTGAATCGTGGACTGGTACAAAACAAAACAAATTTTAGAGCCACAAGCACTTAACTACTCACACCTATAACTTTCTAAATTCAGCCATTAATAAACTTCTTTTGGTATTCTAGTTCAATTTAAAAGGCAGATTGTTAGACTCATACATGCAATGAGTTGCAAGGATTCAATTGACTTAGGCCCCTCCATCACATACATGCATGCTTTCACAACAAGCACTGAAAGAACAATATTTGTTTTTGCATTTTTTTTTGTGAAAGGGTTTGGTTAATTTATACTTGTCAATTAAAGTAAAATTATTTATATTTCCCTTCATCTCTGAAGGGCTAAGAGAATAAATTCCCTTCCAATTGAAATTAAGACCCACCCTTCAAATTTGATCATTGGTCGCCAGGATTTGTGCAAAAATCATGGCTTATGATCATGGTAAGCAAGTTCATATCCTCACCATAAAATATGGATTTGATTCATATGATTTTTGTGGGTATTTATCTAGTTGTCATGTCTGCAAAATGTGGGTTTTTTTCTAGTTTTGTTCATTCCTTTTGGGCATCATGTCAAAATTCCCATGAATTGAGAGTTCAAAGCTAGACTGAGAATGTTCTTAATAGGATATGGAAGTGGCTATTGTGTTAATTATAATACAATAATTGGTGCTCTATGGACTTGAAAACCCAATTCTCTTAGGTGCCAAGATAAATCCATGCCATGTTTTTTCTTTAAAGGGCCACCAGGTATTCTATTTGAGAGGAATCTATGTTGGTTGTTACCATTTCAAAAACAATTTCGAAAACAATACTGTAACAACCCTATATCAACACACTTCCACCTGTTGCCTACAGTCTACAATAAACTACAAACTATCAAATTTTGACAGCCCTCCCTACCTGCAACCACAGTAAACACCGAACTGAATCAAAGGTTAACTATTGGTTGGATGGTGATATTGTTTAAGAGAGGTAAATAAAGTCTGAAAATTTAAATTATTTGCATAGCTACAAGTCAGGAACATACATTTGGTGGCTGTCCTATATTTCTAAGAATAGTGTTCAAGGTTTGGAGTGGTGTGGTTTACATTGAATGCAAAACTAAAACTCTTATACACCTTACATTGGTAACCTTCACTGCAGCTATAAAATTGTCATAATTAGAACTTTCATACTGTATTATTGCTGCTATATTTATATGAGTCCTCATACTTGAATGGAAGGTTATTGGTTGGTTAAATACTGCAATTGAATTGTATATGGTTACATGGATAATGATCTCATGAATGCTAAAGTGCTACCGGATGACCTTGCTACTAATTCCATATATCTTGAATTGAATACATTGACTTGATATCATTTACATTTGCATCTATAAGCACTAAATCAACTTAGTATGTCTTCTTCATTCATAGAAGTGATTGATTGAAAGGAACTGGTCACTAATACAATTGTGTAGAAGTTATAGTTTTTTGTCCTTGCAATTAAATAGAAAGAAGGTTCCCTGCATCCAAATGAATTTTCCAAGGCACTAGAGTCCATGGCTAAGTTGCCGGAAAGACCAAAATAGGTGTCGTGCCATGAACATTTTGGTATAGAAATGTGTGGTACAGACTAGAAATGTGTTACCAGTTACCTATTTTGACTTGGTTTGACTCATTTTTTCACTAGACTTGACCAAAAATGCTGGTAAAAGTTAACATTTCCTCTATCTTTCCTTTTCTATCCTTTTACTTAAATTTTTAACATTACCACTAATTGTTCCACTATGTTTGAGAAAGTTTCCAACCTCATCAGACTTCATATGGAGAAAGTAGAATTTCATACTCCATTCAAAATTCAACAGACTTAACAGTTTAAAGGATTTCAGGATTGGCAAGATTACAATCGTTTGATTGGATTCTATCATGTATCAAGGAATGGGATTGGCATTCAATCAAGAGCACCAAGCCCTTTATGTAACCCGATGTTGGTGCCATTGATTGTTGAATTGCTCTATCATGGCCTTAGCAAAAATGTACCCTTCACTCAAGCAAAAATCATTGATTAGGCATAAACTTTTTCTATGATATTTTAAGGCTTGTATTAGGTAGTTTCATCAAAATTGAATGGTGTTAATCGATGTCCCTAGAGGATTGAGGTAGAGCTAAAGGCTAGATGAGGAGGCAGAGGGTGATACTAATGGTGAGGATCCCAATACAAGCGATGGTGGAACTTTTCTTGTCATTTAAATGTTCTTGCTCATTTATTCATAATCCTTTCTTTCAAAGTTCCAATATAGTGTGCTATTTATAAATCAGTGGTCACGTTTCCATTGTGTTTCAGTTTTGGAAACACATACTTGTTTCCCCATATCGTGTAACTTAGGTCCACAACCATAAATGGAATTGATTTAACTTCATTGCAATTAAATTTGTGGCACTGTTGTGAACTTCCCTACCCATTATTTGACTAGAATTCAATAAACACTTTTTCAAATCTAATATTAAATGTCAAACTGGAAGCAAGGCAATACTCATTGTAAAGGGAAATGTGCAGTAATAGGAAGAAGCTAGAGGTTACCAACAAAGGAAAGACCAAGGAATATTATATTCAAATAAAAAAGATGTTGAGAGAGAAACCAAACTTGGTGAGTTCTGCTTGTGAGTGATCAACTGCAGGAGATGTAGATCTAGTAGAGGCAACATGACCATTTACAACATTATTGATAGTTGCATCTGCAAAAGGATCGGGTGTGTTTCCACCATCCTTATTTTTTTCATTTTCCATAAGCTCCACCTCCTCCTCTTCTATCAACTGAATGTGCTGGATGTGTTGCAATTCAATTAAACCCTGATCATAGTTGTTAGTTTTTCTTTGATAATGGCAAAGTTTTGGATTTTGAAGCCTGAATGTTCTATAGAGAACTGTTTTTGTTTGCTCAGCGTGGTTTTGAGGCTACTGAGCGGAGATTTCTAGTGATTGTGGAATGCCAGAGCTTGTCTTGATTTGTACATGCATAATTGCTTTGAGTAATTAGTGAGACATCGACCCCAGCCATAGCATTCTCTGTATAAACTAACGAAATCCCATTGCATGCATCAATTCTTGCAAATTCTAAGTGTAGGCAAGCGTTGCGATAAAAGAACACAATATTCCCTCTGCGGTTTGTCATTTCATGTGTCCAAGATGGTAGAATCTTCCATCGGGAGGAAAAGAAGCAGCAATAAGGGCTACCTTGGAGTGCTTCCTAGGAAGAAACCCAAGCTTGAACCTGAGGACAACAAATTCATGTTCAGGGTTTTGCTTCTTAATGGTTTGAATTTGACTCTGCAGTTGGAGGATGTCATTGAAAAGATGTTGGTCGCCGAGTTTATAAGGACTGTTAGGAGAAAAGATGAGAAATAAATATTAGAAAAGGGGCTAAGAAAGATCCACTCCGGTCCCCAACTCTATGTGGAAGATGCAATGGGAGAACGAATAAAGATGGAAACATCATATGCGATGATTCTCACAACAAGCCCATGCTCGTAGCTCTGTAGGTTCATCCTTGAACTTCCTCCCCTAAAATTTTATATTAAATAGAATTATTTTAATATTATTTATTTGATTGTTGATTGGGATATATTTCAGTGACGTAGGTTTTGATATCGTCTCCTCCAGCATTGGCGGCGTATCAGACGTCATAGGTGTCAGCTAGATGTGTTGCAATTCAATTAAACCCTGAGCACGGTTGTTAGTTTTTCTTTGATAATGGTAACTTTTTTTAGTTTGAAGCCCGAATGTTCTATAGCAAACTGTTTTTGTTTGCTCAGAGTGGTTTTTAGGCTATTGAGCGGAGCTTTGTACCAATTGTGGAACTCCAGAGCTTGTCTTGAGTTGTACATGCATAATTGCTTTGAGTAATTAGTGAGACATCAACCCCAGCCATAGCATTCTCTCTATAAACTAACGAAATCTTGTTGCATGCATCAATTCTTGCAAATTCTAAGTGTAGGCAAGCGTTGCGATAGAAGAACAAAATATTCCCTCTGCGGTTTTTCGTTTCTTGTGTCTAAGATGGTAGAATATTCTACCATGAGGAAAAGAAGCAGCGATGAGGGATACCTTGGAGTGCTTCCTAAGAAGAAACCCAAGCTTGAACCTGAGGACAACAAATTCATGTTCAGGGTTTTGCTTCTTAATGGTTTGAATTTGACTCTGCAGTTGGAGGATGTCGTTGAACAGATGTTAGTCGCCGATTTTGTAAGGACTGTTAGGAGAAAAGCTGAGAAATAAATAATAGAAAAGGGGCCAAGAAATATCCACTACGGTCCCCAAGTCTATGTGGAAGATGCAATGGGAGAATGAATAATGATGGAAACATCATATGCAATGATTATCACAACAAGCCCACGCTCGTATCTTTGCAGGTTCATCCCTGAACTCCCTCCCCTAGTTTCTTTAGTTTTTTTGTAAGTAAAAAAAATGTATTAATATGTGCGGTACAAAAGCATTCCATGAGCTCCTCAAAGTGCATTCTGTTAGAACAAATATTTCCATATGTAAATATTATTTACTAGAAATCTCTCTCTCTCTCTCTCTCTCTCTCTCTCTCTCTCTCTCTCTCTATATATATATATATATATATATA
>LPNX010559620.1:9135-24432 GCA_001517045.1 Pseudotsuga menziesii
TTTGACTAACGCGCCGTCGGTTAAGCGACGGTTCCACGCCCTATATGTGACTTTCGCCTTTTCTTTGGTTGTTCGAATGAATTTTTTGACCAACGCGCCGTCGGTTAAGCAACGGTTATGAAAATATCCGTCGCTTAACCGACGTGTGTGGCCACATTTACAAAAAAAAATATATCTTTGTGATTTTTGGTAGGTTTAAAAGAAAAAATCCACATGTCGTCGGAAGTAACCGTCAGATTTTGGATCGAAATGTAGTAGTGATCTATCCTATTCCCTTGACGGAGTGGGTTTCAAACCCCATTCCGGTTGACAAGAAACAGGGAGCGATCCGTATATGTATTGATTTCCATGATTTGAATCGTGCCTATCCTAAGGACAATTTCCCCACACCATTTATTGATCAGATTTTGGATGAGTGTACGGGTAGCGAGGTTTTTTCCTTTATGGATGGATTTTCCGAATACAATAAGATACAAATTAAACCTGAGGACCAACATAAGACTGCATTTATTTGTCCTTGGGGAACTTTTGCATATCGGAAAATGTCTTTTGGCCTTAATAACTCCGGAGGTACTTTTCAGCGGGCCATGACCTTGATCTTCCATGATCTCAAATCAATTATCGAAGTATTTTTGGATGACCTTGCTACTCATTCTCATATCAGAATGCATCATTCCTATCATTTGAGATTGGTATTCGAAAGGTGCCACCATTATTTGGTCAGGTTAAATCCTCACAAGTGCATCTTTTGTGTGAATTCTGGTCGCTTGTTAGGATTCATTGTGTCTAAAGAGGGTATAAGAATCGACCCTTTGAAGGTTGAGGCAATACTTCAGTTGTCTCCCCTGAAAAATATTCATCATCTTCAATGTTTGCAAGTCATAGAAAACTTCTTACGGAGATTCGTTGTCAATTTTGCCAATTTGACTAGAGGCTTCATGCGTCTTTTGAAGAAGGACACCACCTTTTGTTGGGATGAGTGAGCCCAGGAGTCCTCTGATGCGCTTAAGCGAGCCCTAGCATCGGCCTTGGTGATTAGTCCCCCAGACTATAGCCGTGATTTTCTACTTTATGTGGCCGCGTCCATGGAGACGATTGGTTTGGTTCTGGTTCAATAGGATGAGGAGCTTCAAGAGCATGTCATATACTATCTGAGCTGGAATATTATTGATGCAGAGATCCATTATTCTCATGTTGAGAAGCTTGCCTTAGCTACCGTACATGCAGTTCAATGGTTGAGACATTATATTCTCCTTCGCCAGACCTTGGTTGCAGCCCATGTCAATCCATTTCAATTCGTCCTCACTTGAAGGATGATTGGGGAAAAATATAATAAATGGATTGTCATCTTACAAGAATTCGACCTCGAGTTTGTTTCGGCAAAATCGAAGAAATCATTAACTTTTGCAGAGCTTATATCGGATTTCCCAAGGGATGCCGAGAAGTTGGTTTGTGAAGATACGTTTACCGATGAGAACATCTTCTTAATCTCAACTTTAGACCCATGGTATGGGGATATCATTATATATTTACAAACATTGAAGGTCCCTACTCACCTCTCACAGGATGAACGACAATGACTGCGTCACGTGTCTAAGAATTACCTCATAGTGGATAACACTTTGTACCATCGTGGGGTAGATTTCATTTTACAACATTGTTTAACTCATCAAGAGGCTGAGGAAGTGCTGAATGATTTCCATGGAGGGGCATGTGGTGGTCATTTATCTGGGCTTTCTACAGCCCAAAAAATCTTAAGAGTGGGTTATTTCTGGCCGTCAATCTTTAAGGATTGTGTAGATGCGGTCAAGAGGTGCCACCTTTGCCAGGTGTTTGCACGAAATATGCACTCGAAACCTGTCCTGTTACATCCCATCATCATCGTCGGTCCCTTCACTAAGTGGGGGCTTGATTTTATGGGGGGCATCATCATATCATAGTGGCTGTTGATTGCTTCATGAAATGGGTTGAGGCTATGCCTACAGTTAAATCCAATGGTGAGACAGCCGTGCACTTCGTATTCAACCAGATTATTACTCGGTTCGGGATTCCGAAAGAGCTTGTCACTAACCATGGCTCGCACTTTCAGAATCGTATGATGGAAGAGTTGGCATCAAAGTTAGGGTACAAACAAGAGCATTCCTCCTCTTACTACCCTCAAGCGAATGGACAGGTAGAAGCAGTGAACAAATCACTCAAATCCATTCTCCAATGAACCATCGCACAAAGCAAGAATAATTGGCACATTATATTATATCCTTCTTTGTGGGCTTATAGAACCGCTGTTAAGACTACCATGGGTTTTTCTCCATATCAACTTGTACATGGAGTGGAGTTGGTATTTCCAGTTGAGTGCGAGATTCCTTCTTTGAAGCTAGTCGTAGAGATCTTACCAGACACTTCACCATTGGAGGAGCATTTGGTCCACCTTGAGCAACTTGATGAGCAGCATCGAGATGCCTTGGTGGCTCTAGAGGTGAATAAGCATCGCGTAAAGGCCCAGTACGATAATTCTGTCCAACCAAGGAGGTTTAATGAGGGAGACTTGGTCCTTTTGTGGGATCAACCGAAAGAACCCTTGGGGGCAGGAAAGTTTAACCCCATGTGGCGTGGTCCTTACGTCGTCAAACGTGTGTTAGAGAAAGGCGCTTATGAGTTAGTGGATTATGAGGGGATAGCCTTGGCGGAGCCTAGAAATGGGCTCTATTTCAAAAAGTACTATGCATGATTTTCAGCCAAGGCTGGTTATTGTATATTATTGTACAGTTTTGCATAGGTAGGTCTTTTTCTTATAGTGATCGGGTTTGTGATTAGTTTCTGTTTCTTTTGGCAGATGTCAATGGAATCTTCCACCTTCATAGGAATCACAGATGGTGCAAGCCGTCACACTCAACACTCAGCCTCTGCTGCTTGGGTGATTTATACTCCTATGGGTCAGGTGTTGTCTTCAGGAAGCGTATGTTTACGGCCATCTTCCCACAATGTTGCTAAATATAGTGCCGTTATTGAGCTTCTACGGGATGTCATTTTACATGGCGTTCTCTCCCTTGAGGTACGTCTTGATTTGGAGTTTGTAGTGTCACAGCTTAATGGTTTGTACCATGTTAGAGATCTGACATTATTAAGAAGATTCTTACGTGTGAGATTATTAGAATGGCAATTTGACAATATAACATATATACATATTCCAAGAATTAATAATCAAGTTGCTGACTCATATGCTAACTACGTGTTAGATTGGCATTTGTTTCATACACAATAAGTTCATCACAAACACAAATTTTTACACATGTAAATAAATAAACCGATCATCATAAAAGTTTTATAAACATCCAAAATGTGGTAATACATAGTGTCATGATACAAAAATGGGGCTCTTAAGCCACCAAAATATAATACACGGTAATACAAAATGTATTGCTCCCAGGTATTTAAGCCTGTGGAGGAGGAGGGGGGTTGTGCTCATGGAATGTCACTCCAGGTCTAGCTAGCCATCGGAATAATTGCACCCATGCTCATGGTATACCCACCACCTGGCGCTGCATGGCCTCAGGCAAGTCCTGGACTTGCGCCATGGGAACTCTATGTGTCAGCCTCACAAAGTTGGTATGAACGCTTTAGAGCATCCGCTCCGCATCCACACCCGTGATATCGTCTCCTCTTCCCCTTCGTCTATGACGAGGGAAGCCTTCAGGCCATCGTGGTCCCACATCTGCATGCATATGGTAGATGTCACTATGTATTGTCACCCAAAAACATGTCTTTTGATTCCATATAATCATAAAACACAAATAATTTAAAGAGAGGGTCGAAATTCGTTACCTATGTCACCGTATGCCGATCCTGGTGGTAGTGGCATGTCTCGGTCCCCCCGGAAATCTATCCCCGCATAGGGGTAGTCATCGATGGCAACTATCTGTCGTCGCTACCACAGAAAGAATTCAGCTGGATAGGGGTCGGACACCCTACCTCCCCCCAGTCTGCGCATCGCATCCGTCCAATGCTGTTGGGCTAGATCTTGAACCCTGTGTAGAGGAACGTCAACTGTAGGGCTCAATCCTGGAACACGCTCGAAGAAAAACGTGCTCAGTATGCTGCTGAAACTGAAGTTTCGCACTCTGCCCATCTTACACTCACTGAGCTGATGTTTCATGTTTCCCAGTAGTGTAGTGCTCCAATCATATACCGTGGGTCTCATGCACTCCACTGCATAGAACATTAGAGGTCACGAGGCCTGGTGGAGTGAAACCAAGCCTGCTATCATGCCCAGTGTCAGTAGGATGGCCTTTAGGCCTAGCACCTATATGGAGTTAGTTGGGATCTGACTCCCCACCTTATCCATTTCCAGATAGCAGTACACCGCAATGTACTCATCTATAATCAGGCCACCTCCGGGCCCACGAGAACGTAGGTTCACTACTCCCCCCCGTCAGGAAAGTCCAGTAATAAAGTATATGTCATACACCTCTATGGTGAGGGACATACCATATATCTGGAACGACTCTGAGTCTGGATCCAAGTAGTCCACCAACATCCGCAATAGTCCTGGTTTGGCCCTTAAGCCACCAAGACACCAAAATTTGTAGAGCCCACATGCACGTAGCGCTTGTTGAGCCATTAGATCGACCCTTACTGCCTCTTCTACATCACCATGTTCATGTTCTCTCCATTCTAGGACCATCCTGCACAAAAAATTTGAGTTTTTCCCATTAGAACACTTGAAAAACCTTAAGTGCACCGCATAGGCGACTGTGAGGGCATTTTCTGTGTATATCCAGCCCTATACGCAGAAAAACCCTCAATTTCTGCGTGGGCTGTAGCGCCTATTTTAGAATGGCCTAAAAATCCAAAATCACCATGGAATTTGACAAAAATTACATCAAAATGGAAGAGTAGAGCATGTGTAAGTACCTGAAAAAAACGGTAGTGGATTCCGTCGGCTGGATCTCCTGGAATTCGCTGTTGAAATTCTAAGCTCAAATGGGTAAAAATTTCAAATGTTTTATAATGTTTTGAATTTTTTACTATTTATAGAAATTTTTCAAATTTTTGAAAATTTTTACCCCCTTTCCTATAGGTTGGACCGTTTTTGGACTAATTTATGATGTAGGAGACTCTTTTGAGTGTTGTTTTAGCCGTTGTATTGACCCGTTCATGCTGATTTCAGGTATCATGTCTAAACTGGCATATAGGTTAGGTTTCATCACCGTTTGCATTTTGCATGACCTTATGACCATTTCATTATAGCCTTAGGTACGAACGCACTCTATTATGTCACAGAACCTTCTTGATGTTTTAGAAGTGGCAAGATATGAGTGGTAGAGCTTGACCTTACATGGGTACACTAGTTAGCGCCTTATTTGCATTTGGTGCCCATGCTGACATTTTGTCCCTTAGGGTGTGGGAGTTTGTTGTATAGTATTGCCATAACATTTCGCAAGAGCCTCATACTCCTCTTGATCTTTTGCTGGCTTATTTCCCTCACGACTCCCTTATGTCAAGTTGTAATTGCATTATCATGAGCTTTTCCTGCCTTGTTGAGCCTTACGCCGGCTTCCCTGACATTGAGTTTCAACCATATAGCCCAAGATTGTCTCATGTCTAGCCATGTAGAGCCCTTTTATATATCCTTTGCAGCTTGATTCCCTATTTTTACTGGGAGGGGATTTTCCCCCAAGTGTCGCTATCCTACACATGTATCCTTGCATTGAGCATAGGTATGTTCCATTGCTTGGAACTAGTTTGTTTGCCCCTATGACACTCGTCTCCTCCTAGTCTGTAACTATAAAATGGTTTTATTCTTTTTCAAGCTTTTTAAATATTTGAAAAGGTCCAAAAAAAATAAAAAAACCAAAAAGCCGAACAAGGAAGATGTTATCTTTTGGCAGCTGTTGAGTCGTGTCACCTTCGAACAGAGCACTGTATATCACATCCGTTGGTTGGGTTTATAGTTTGACTTTGGGATCTGTACTCGTTTATCTGATTTTATCTCCACCGGCTGGTTAAGCTTCCAGTCCCCATGGAGCCTCTGTCGATGCCTCCTGTGTCGCAGAGATGTCCCAGTTTTGTATATAGAGTCCATGCTGCCTTTATTCAGTCACCATTCACCGTTATGCTCTTATTCGAAGGAAGTTGAAACTTGAGTCGGCCATTCCTCGGTTATCTTGACTTTGCATGTCAGCCATTCCCGGTACAATTACTAGTTCGTGCATCTTATGATCGAGTCCTTCCACATTATACAACTTTGCTGAGTACCTAATGTTGGATGATGGGGGATGCCTTAATGCCCTCCTTCCAGCGGATTTCATCCCATCGACTTCAGATCATTTATTCTGGGATTGGAATCTAGAGTAATTTTTGAGTGCCTTGAGACTTGCAGTCATCAGTGGCAAGTTCTCTCGCCATCGACAGTCTTTGGGAATACATCAATGGCCCCTGATCGATGGATCCTCTCAAGTGTTCTACCTCAACACATTTATTCACACTTGTTAGTTTGCACTCTAGTACCTTGATTCCCATTTTCATTATCGGTGGGTGATCTCGTGTCTGTTAACGGTATACATCAATGACAAGTAATCAGATGATGGACTACTATGTTCGACCTCGACACCTCTATTCACATAGTAGGACATGTACTCGTAGCGGTTTGTGTAGATTACCTTCCAGATTGGTGGAATCTCTTATATGCTACCTCATTGATCGTGCCAGTGTTCATGAGATTTCAGCTCTCATGACTTGATTCGAGTATATGTTAGACATTTCCAGTTATTATGGAGATCTTGATCCATTGTATATCTTCAGCCATTATGGAGATCATGGTCCTTTGTATTTCTCCATCATGGAGATTCTAATCTATGTATATTGTACGTGGCGATGACCACTTATGTGATATTTTGTATCATGCCTATTCATGGCCATTGTCCTCTTATGTACCCGGGACTGCTATATGTATTTGCAGTTATGTGCAAAGTTGTATCATTGTACTATGATGATTGGGTGGCTGGTCTTCCATTTGGGATCCTTCATCACTCCACTTCTGGGATGGAATTATAATGTATTTTGGCCATCGTATGACCCCTCTGACCTCACACATTAGGGGGCATCTGTTATAGCTGATTTTACCACTCCATGTGAATCACACTTGTATGGCCTTCCCCTGTCCCTCTGCAGACTCCTTAGACCCCTTGGACCATTTTTTGTCCTTTGATGTTTCCTTGACCATCCCTATAAACATGTGAAAATTAATACACGTGACTTTTAAACCCCTAATTGCGCATATATGCAGGTTTGACCACTAAAACCGTGTACATCGGTATGTGTGCAAAATCCAAATCCTTTTGGAGTTTTCCTTGACTTGGATTCGACTCACTTAACTCCTAGCCTTCCATATGCCTTGAGATCGCTCGGATTCGACCTTTCATTACCCCTTTGAAAAGATATATAAGGAACTCTTCGGTACATTGAAGGCATATGAGAGAATTGAGAGCAAAGAAGCTATAGTCCATTGTTGTCGGAACTTATGCTTGAGTCAGCATCCCTTTGTCCCTTGGAGCACTTTTGTGTTCTTCCTAAGCTTTCCTTTTGCTTGTGAGCTTGATATCGAGAGATGGAGGATTGAGGTGGTGGAGGCCCAAGTGGGGGATTCAGTTTCTCCGGTTTGCAGACGTGCTGAGAGAGGTTGTATCTATTGTAATCTCTAATTTTATATTAATAGAAATATCTTTTCCTGTCCAATAATGTATGTTTGAATGAATATTTTATCCATGGATGATTTCAAATGCCTATACATTGTTTATTATATATGCTAGAATAGATCTAACACCAAGATATATAGTATGCTTGTCTTGTTTACTTGTTGTTGAGGAAGTGATTTATCAATTCAAGCTAAAGTTGGAAAGCTCAACGGGGATCTACTTCAACCGTCCGGAATAAGGTACGAGGTCTGATCCTTTAGTGTTAGATATTTGATTTCTATTGCATATTGGAAAGGATTGATTTCTGGAGTCAAGATGTCTGTTGTGGTACCCCAAGCCATAGGAATTTCTCTCTGTAACAGCCACAAATCTTGCCTTGTACTTTTCAATACTTCCATCAGCATCATGTTTTATCTTGTATATCCATTTAGAAGATACCACAGTATTGTTTTTTGGTTTGGGTACTATATCCCAAACATCATTCTTCATTATTGATTGGTATTCTTCTGTCATTGCTTCCACCCACTCTTTATTCTAGAAAACTTCCTCATAGATGGTGGGTTCTTGATCTACAAAGTCACACATCAAAGCTACATAGCTGGAGTATGGATTTGATCTTTTTCTTGCTCTTGTGGAGCCTTTTGGAGATCCTTTTTTCTCTACTTCTTGTATGATTTCTCTTACCCAAGCATCTTTTCTCTTTCGAGATATATCCATAGTAGGGAGTTCTTGAGGTTATAGCGTATCATGATCTTCAGATGATACTATTTTAGGAGAGGGTTCAGCTTCTACCATTCTGGTAGGTACATCCTCTTCATGTACTTCTTCAAGCTGACAAGGCCTTCTATATTTCTTGAGAGTTGTCTCTTCATCAAATGTTACATCCCTACTAATATCTATATGATGGATTCCTTAAATGTATATCCTAAAGGCTTTGGAGACTTCATAGTATCCAACAAATATTCCCTTCTTTCTAGAAAGATCCAACTTGGTTCTCTTCTTTTTCAAAATATGCACATATACTAGACAACCAAATATCTTGAGATGGCTCACTTTAGGTTTCTTTCATGTATACATTTCTTCAGGAGTCTTGAATCCAAGAGCACTGTGAGATCATCTATTACAGGGATGATTTTAAGGGTGAATTTTAGCCCAATGGCAAATTTTAAGGGTTACCCAAAAAAAAGTGGGCGAATTTTTATATTAAAATGATTTTATTTTATTTAATAAATTTGCCCATTGTTTATTTTATATATAACTGCCTCAAGGTAAATTGCATTCATCCCAAAAGAGGGAAAAACTGGAAAATGAATATTAGCCCACAAAATATTGATTTTTTCCTACATTCACCCGAATTTTTCTGATTTGCAGGAGATATTTGCCCAAATTCGCCCAATATTTTCGATTTGCAGGAGATATTTGCCCAAATTCGCCTAATTTTTCCAATTTGCAGGAGATATTTTCCCAAATTCGCCCGATTTTTTCAGATTGGGAGGAGAAATGAAGATGGTTCGCCGGATTTATGGATAATAGGTTGAAAAATTGGTATTTCGCCCAGGATTTATGGATAATACGATTAAAAATTTGGTATTTTGCTCTATCTTCTTACATTACGTGAAAATTATGGACAAGCTAACAGAGGAATAGATCTTTGAGTTCAAGGATGCTTTCAGTTTGTTTGACAAGGATGGAGACGGTCAGTACTCACAAATCCCCTTCAATTACTTGTCTTTCTCTACATGTTCTTGATATCTGCTTCTTCTGTAAGAATAGGAAGAGATGCAATGTATTTATCTTATCTAGGTTATGAAATTTTGATTTTATTTAGTAGGCACACAAACCATAGCTATGGCTTTCTGAACCTTGGTGACTGTGGTAGCCGTCGCTTCGATAATCGCGATGACTGCTGTTATAGGTACTAAGATCTTAGACTCCCTAGCCTGGGCTATAAGATTTACTACTTTGGCTTTTATAGACTCATTTACTCACTCTAATCCTTAGATATCCATACCTGGTGCTGGGGGAAGGAGTATTTCTATGGCTCTATGTGCTCGGATTTACGGTCCTTTACAGCCTGCTTTACCCTCTGCCCACTGGACAATTTGATTTTACCTTTATGATATGGGAGGGTGCCTTCACATGTTTATTAATCTATTGGCCAAATTGCTTTATGTGATGACCTGTGTACTTAGATCAATTGAAAACAATGGCGTTTTTTATTACCCATTTTATTAGATTCTAGGATTATCCATTTATGTTGGGTAGTTATGGTAGAGGGATGTAAGTAATGGTCGCATGGTTGGTACTCTGTAGTCAAATCATTTCCCTGTAACATTATCAATGTTATATGGTGAATAGGGGACAAGGTATTATATATGGTTCATTCAATTGGTTATCTTATTGCTTGATTTGATTTTTCATAAATCACCACTCATCAAATTCTGAACATTTTTACTTGTATAGTTAACTAAATTTTTTAACCCTCTTTCTGATTGGAGTGGGTAGGAGACTTTTATGAGAGATCTGTTGCAATTAGACCTCTTGGTTAATAATTTCGTCAAAGTCACCCAAAAATTGCACTTAGTCTCATTCACATAATGAAGACTACATTAGCACTGAAAACATCTTATTTTAACACTTTGGAAGTAGTGTAGCCACCTTGACCTGACTCTCATCTTGAAACACTTTGATCAGTAATTTTGTCAAAGTCACCCAAGAATTGCACTTAGTCTCATTCACTTAGTCTCATTCACATAGAAGACTGCATTAGCACTGAAAACATCTTAGTTTAACACTTTGGAAGTAGTGTAGCGACCTTGATCTGACTCTCATCTTGAAACAATTTGATCAACTATACTGGGAGCAACACTTTTGGGTTTTAAGCCTGAGCCATCATTGCTGTGAGCACTCGGCCTTGTTGTTAGACCACAGATTGATGATATTTTCCTCATTGGATATTATTATTTGGCACTCTGTTGGTTTTATTCTGAGTGTAATTTATAGTATTCAACAGCCATGGAGCTCATTAGCAATTATTTGTCGGCAGATGGTACTGATTATAAGAGTAACATAGATTTCTTCGCTTTTCCTTCTATTTTTCTTGTTCCCACTATCCTTAAATCTGCTAATCACTTCCATTCACTTAAAGTTAGTGCTAATAGTACTTGGTGTCCCTGGTGATCTATTTCTTCTTTAGGCAATGCTGGTTTATGTGGCTTCTATCGAAGATATTGGATGTTTTCATTTTAAAGAGATTAGTCCTACTTCAAAGATGACGAGACAGGGGGTTTAATCTTTTGTCTATTTGATGCATCAACCATTTTTAGCTGTACTCATGTGGCGAGTTATTCTCAGGTAGTCTATAACAGGTTAAAGATCTATCTTAGTGTTTAGTCTCCAATTTTGTCAAAAAAATTGTTTATAAATATCTACTTTTAAGATAACAAAGTCACAGTTTCGAAGAACATATTCTCTTTCCCTTTTCCATGCTTCCGTTCTGTTTGCATTAGAAAGTAAGTTGACCTAGACGAAGATACTTGTATCCTTCATTTTTTAGTAGTAGGTAGACATTGCGTTTCACCGAAAGGTGGAATGGTGAATCTATTGTCTAATGTGGAGCCTTTCCTGCTGATTGGCTTTGCAGATCAAAAGAGACATGTTTCATTTTCAGTCAACTCAATACCCACTAGGTAAAACTGTCAAATCAATTTCATTCACAAGATTGCGCTGAAAGATTGGCATTGGTTGTAAATTTGCGATTCAAATCTAGCCAACTATTGTCATATTAGCGCCTTATCCTTTTAGTTTGGGAAGTAGAAGAATTGACCTCAAGTTCATCCAAAATCATTAGTAGATAAATATATAACAAGTTTAGTAATTAATATCAATAATCAGTGCCTAATTAGTGCCAGTGAAACTGAAATTGGTAAACAATTTTTAAAACATCGTGAATATTTAAAAGATAACGTATTACAAGATTTTTGAAGTTCAGGATTTTAATACTGGTATCTTTTTTCGTGTGATCCAAGTGTGCATACTTTTGACAAAATATGATCGGCTTTATGTCTGTCTAGAGTGGGCAGGAATAGCAAGGTCCCATGATACAAGCACTATTACAGTTCCAAATTGAACCTTTATGGGCTTCCATCAAACACTTTGGGACTATATAGAAATGTTATTTCAGAGCTTGCAACAATAATTTTCAAAACAGAGCAAGATTTCCCAAGTGCACTGTTTGATTTGTCTGTTCTTTCCATAAATTTACTAAATACACAGGAATTAGACATCATTTTCCTTATGGACACATAATGGAACTGATTATGCACTAGAAACTTGTAGTTGTGTCCCATTTCTGTCGAACAAATTATTTGTGGAAATAAATTTCCAAGATGAGAGTGGGTGCAGCGGCAACTGCTTTCTCTTCCTCTTCTTGTTGGGAATGGAAGCCATAGCCCTTGCTCTAAGTTCTTCAATGTTCATAGTGCCGAAATTGACTTCTGCACTGAACTTCTTCGACGTGGCAAGGAAAAAACGTAATTGGGGAGGTCAGATCCTCTCTTACTCTTACCGTCTGCTCTGCCCTGCCCTATCCTCCCGCCTTTGTCTTCATTGGTCATTTCTTTCATCCATTTACTGGTTGCCACGAGGTAGAAACAAGAAGCTCCGTGTATTTGAAATTTCCCCTGTTAACTACTTAACGTGTGGCAAGGGCAACACTGATTCCTAGTGGTTAATCCCTGTATCTTTCAATTTCTTCAAAATATGATATAAATCCATAGGAATTGTTGAAAATTTTCCAATTTTTGTTTGATTTCTTTGTGAAAATATGATATTAAGCCATGAGAATTTATAGGTTTTTTTTTCAATTTATTTTGTTGAAAATGCATCATATAGTTCACTATAAGTCAATATAGATGTACATGATGCTTTTAAAATCCCCAACCGAAGAGTTGATACACAAAAACTTCTACACTTTTTATACATATAAATTTGGGGGGGTTCTTAAAATCATCCCTACCTGTGTGTGAAACCAATCATGGTTGTGGCTCTAATATGACAGAATGAGTGTAGGTATTGTTAGAATATAATCCGTCAGGATTATTGTAAATAAATAATTAAATAGGAATTTGAATAGTTTCCCGGGAAGGTGAAAAGGATGGTTCTCAACCGCCTCATTGTAATCTATAAATTAATGTTTTTAGTCGTGAATAGCAATTGGAATCGGGAGTTATTACCAACAAGTGGTATCAAAGCAGGTTCCTGCCATAACTCCTGCTGTTAAATTTCAGTCCTGGTAGCCTGTATGCTTGCCAGTGCATTGCCTGCCAGTGCATTGCCAGACCTACATTCTGCCTGCCAGTCTGCTCTTTCAGACTGCCTGCCCATGGCCAGTCTGCCCCTGCACGCATTCGTTTTCTGCTAGAATCAGTGTATACCTAATTGCCGGTCGAATGCATTGAATTAGCTTAACCCTAATTCGTGGTATTCTGCATCACGGCTCCTTTTTGTTTATTTTGAGAAGACTCTAAGTTTCATCCTCTGCGTGATGTAAGAATTAGTCCCTCTCACAAACCCTAATTCCTGCCCTTGGGAGATTAACTTGCTCCACGCAAACTTGTATTTCAGACTGCCATTGCACTACGCTCTGCCTGTTAATGGTGGAAGCTATGGTTACTGATTCACTGCCTGTTGATGGTTCATTGTTTGCATTGTGAAAGAAAAGCTTGGGAGCTTAACCTGCTTAATGTTCCTTCCTTCCTGGATTCACTGCCTGTTCATGTAATATAAAGGAAATTCTTGTCCGGGGCATGATGTCAATGCTAGCATTCCTTCAGGATGAACCTAGCCTCCGTCTCTTCATCCAGTGAGCTGGAACTTTTAGAGTGATGAATGAGTTTATGAGCTGTGCATTGAAACAAGTATGAAAGCTGAGCACCTAGAGAGCTGCGTGGAGTTCCTGAAGACCATCATGCGTTGAAGACCATCCCTTTGGAAGTTGCAAACTTCCTCTAGACCAGCGTTGGAGGAGTCGTGGGAGCTGCATGAAGACGGCATTGGAGACTGAATGCTGATACCTGCGTGAAGAGTGCAACGGTTGCGTGGTGTTGGAGAATGTTTCTCTTCTGTGAAGAGATTGCTGAGTATGAGCCACGTTGAAGACTGATATATTGCAGAAATTATGTATGCTGGAGATTATCTGCGTTGAAGACTGGTGTGGCTGCTGGGATTAGCATGTGCGTTGAAGACTGAAGATTGTGCTGACTGCGTGCAGCCTGAACGTGAAAGATATGCACCTACGTGAACCCTAAACTTGGAGACCCCTGAATACAAAGTTCTGCGATTTGAAATCAATAATTTTAATGCTGCGACCTGCGTGCATACCTCCTGCGACCTGCGTGGAGAGTTTGTGTGGGGTAAATTCTACATACATTTTCATTTGAGGCCCGTGACTGCACCAGAACCCAATTTTGATCCAAGACTAGCGTGAAGACCTGCGTGGAGAGTGAATGGGTTCGTGACCTTCTGCTGCTGCGTGGAGAGTGAATCAGTTCGTGACCTTTACTGTTGAGTTTTTTTGATCTATTGCTGCGACCTGCGTGGAGAAGACTGCCTTGAACGCTGAAATAGCGTGGAGGAAGCAAAACCCTAATTTTAACCTAATTCCTATGCATATTGAAGACCGTTGCTGCGTTGGAGATTGAAACCACGTGTGCTCTATCATCCATGTGTGCTCTATCTATCCTCTATTACTTGCCTGAAACCAACCCAAGCAGATCTATAAAAGCAGTTAAGGGCGGCGCTGTTGAGCATTTGTTCTCTCCTTGCTTGAAGCTAGTCAATCTTTAGTTGGATTTGTGCTTATTTTGTAACCAAAGAGAAGGTTTATGCCAGTTTTACAATATTATTGCCATTGTAGAAGTTGATGAGGCACATGCAACGCAGTTAGGGTTGGAAAACTGCTCTCTCATGGGATATATTGTGACCTGATATATTGTGTTTGACTAATATATGCTAACTGATGCTGAATGGTACATATGCGTTGAGTCTGGAAACTTTTCTATGATTGCTGGTGTAAACATGTTGATGTCTACTTCCTGAAATGATGCTGAACCTGTGGAGCTGCCTACGAAATCAAGTGAGCCTGTGTAAACTCTGAATACTGAGACTGATATATTGCATTGTGATACTGAGACTGATATTGACTGATATATTTTGTATTGAAGGAGCCTGTAAAATTGCATTGTACTCACCTTGGCAGAGACTGTAGACCTGCAAGGTTATTATTTTCCTATATCTCTTTGTCATATCAAGTTTATTACTGTAAATTACTCTAACGATTGTAAAGATGCACTCTTTGGCATCTAGTATTGGTGCTGCCCTAGCTGGAAAAGACCAATCCAAAGACCTTTCCAAGGGAGATTGCAGCAAGAGAGGACGAGGAAGAAGAAATTTCGGAAGCAGAGGGGGCAGAAGCAAAAGATCAGACTTGTAGTGCAAGCGTTGTGAAAAGACTGGGCACACATCAGATCAGTGTTGGGCTTCATGGGATTCCATCAAAGATAAGCACAACCAGAAGACAGATGACCAAGATGCTAGTAAATTT
>LPNX010559620.1:27607-59980 GCA_001517045.1 Pseudotsuga menziesii
TATCATGCCCATAGTTCGGAACATGGGATATATGGGAAAGGAGCTAAGGTAACATGCCCGCTCTGATAACTTTTGTTGTGGGAGCATGCTTTCCTTATGGTTCTCATTCAGGAGCTGAGGGCATATGATTGCTCTGCTGTGGGAGCTGACATGCCTCACAGGACAAAGCAATTGAACTTCCAAGCCTAGTTAAACCATGCAAATAGGCTATGGTCTTTGTTGGGAATTAGCTGACTAGGAAAGTTGCCTGAACTAGTATTGCAATGCTACCTAATTTTCAAGAACCCTTAGTCTAAAGACTCTGAATTGCATTGTGGTTTGCATAGTGCTAAGTGGGATAACTTGCAGGTTGCTGCATGGCTAAATATTCCCTTTGTCAAAAGGATCTTTCTGACATATTAGTAACTGGTCACCCCACTACTTGTACATATCCCTGTTTTTGTTGTTGTTGAGACTTTGATTGTGCTTCCACACAGTTTGGGGGTCCTAAGGAAAGAATAATTTCATGGGAAAAGTTGGGTGGAAATCAGATGGTAATTTAAGAGTTGTCCAGGGAAGGAGTTGGATATAGAAATTCATCCAATGGGGCTAGTTGACCAAGTGCATGTATAATCTATTATATTTTCTTGTATATCAAATTGATTTTCATAAATTTTTTGATAAGTTGTTAATGAACTAATATGACCGACTATTGGAAATTCCACGTGTATCTATGGTTGTTAAGTGGAAGCTTTGCTGGTATGAATGGCTATAAGATTTATTTTACCTCTGCTAAAATAAAAATGGCCATAAACTTGATGATTGAAAGAGCTGGAGAATTATAGCTCTAAAATCTTGGTAAAAGAGGACTAAGGATGAGACCTATCACTATATCATGTCTTTTCATTATTGTTTATGGGAAAGATTTTCTAAAATTGTCAATGATATATGCTAGTTTAGTGCATGAAACTTAGAGAGCAATTCCTGTGTCTTTATGATATTTTGGATTGAGTTACTCTATTGTCTTTTCTGGAGTTATGGCAGCAAATTAGAAATGTTAGTCTCAATATGTTTGCTATATGAAATCATACTTCCATGCTTAATTGGTGGATTTTCAGTTTTCTAAACCAGTGTGATTGTGAGGAATTTATTTTCTTACAAAGCTATTCTCATTGAAACCATGATTGCTGGTAGAGTTGGGCATATAACCTACTTAGAAAAAGGCAAACTCTGTTTATGGAAATTGTGAAGACATTTAGTAGGTGAATTGATGCAGAATCAGTTTGCTGCTAAAATTTCTGGTAACGGGTAAATTTCTGTTTGTGAATACTGAAAACAGGTATTAGAGCTGTTAACCACTATTTGTGACTCAAACAAAATATAGATGTATATTGTTGTAGCTTGAGATTAGTATATTACTGATACATGAGGTATGTTTTGACCATGGAATGCAAAATTCATGCCCAGCTTTCACTACATGTTTTAATAAACAACCACTGGGATTATATTGATGGCATCAGCTTCTTTTGATGGCATTATAACTCAACAAAATCTCTTATCCCTCTTGGTTGTGTGATTTCTGCTTATACCACGAATTTAATTGATGGGTATTGACTATGTTAATTTGATATGTAATTTGCCTTGTCTTAACTAACTGAAAAGTTAAGCTCATCAATGGATGTTAGCAAGCCACCATACTGAAAAGATGGAGACCTCACCAAAGGATGGCATCTCCAACTATCATTGTCCTCTACCTATCTGTGGGGGTTGCTATCTCATTGGGCACGATTTTGTATAAGCTGTGGCAGTCTATAACATGCTCAAATAGAGATAGCGATCTCACTCCACATAAGCAGAATCCTTTAATGGCATAATTTGTTTGTGTTGATTTTTTCTGGGTTGCTGGACTACTATTTGATAGAAAACTTAACCATATATATCCCAATTTCTTTATCTTAAATATGCAACTTGCAAGTTGCAATTGGATTTCCAGCTAAGGTATTGCACAACATGCTAAGGGTTTGGATTTAGATTTCTTCCTTTTCAAAATATCTGTGGTGATTGTGGGCAATGGAGTACAACTCCGTAATTGGAAAACATGGTAATGAAGATTCATGGGCATGTATTTTCAAATTTAAGTTTTAACTTAGAAAATCGCTTTGATGATGGTAAATTGTTGTTCTTGTGGGAATTACTTTCGGAGTTTAATTTCTCTTTGAAAATTGATTTGGGGATGAGTTTAAGTGACCATTTATTGAGTCACTAAAGTTGGTAACAGGAAAACAAGGACCAATATACATATGGTTGACAGACATGGGGAAAATGGAGATGCATCGTTTTATGATGAGGAATGCTTAGAAAGGAGACGTTCCTATAAAGAGGATCAAAATAACCCATGTTTTTCCCTCTACATTAACTACACTCACTCACATTTCCCTTCAGCTATGAAAGAAGTAGTTAGCCCTAAGGTACGCATAAAGAGCATGGGATGTGTCCTTCTTAGTTTTCCTGTTTTGTCTCATTTGATGCATCTTGTGCTTGATGAGGAAGCTTAAGCAAAGTTGGTATATTTTATTATATCATCATTATCTCTTTTGATTGAAAATGCTCAAGTGCTTTACTATTTGTTCTATTCCTCAAAATCTAGGATCATATATTACAATTGATAATAGGAGTGTATTCAACACACCAAGGAAATTTGTTAGGTCTCTGGAACAACAATCCTCCTCCAAAAACACATGTAGAAAATTTCAATCCAGAAGAGAACTTGCAGATTATGCAGAAGCTAACCATGATAATTTGAATGCAATTGACTAGAATATGAACTTAAGTCCAGATGCCAATGGCACTATCAATGAATCCACGAGTGGACACAATCGACATATGATCACAGCAAAAAAAGGAAGGACAATGCTTGACAGTCTCTATAGTGTAGCTGATGTGTATTCAGTTAGAAGCAATTCAGAAGAGGGAGATCTGCAGAACAGTTCTGAATGGTCAAAAAGTGTGCATAGAACTGATTCTTTGTCACCTGCTTCAAGCGTTGTTTTTGAGGAGATGTTAGATAACGAGGTAGATTACCAGAGCACTGGTTTGACTGAGTTAGAAAAAGAAGCTTATAAGACAGATGATAAGAAAGAAAATTGCTTACCAGCTAATCTCGAGTCGTTTGAAGGTTCAACTGATTCTTGCAAATGGAAAGAGACAAAAACATTTTGTACATGTTGGAGAAGAGCATTGTGCTTTATGGAATCCGTTCTGGGAGTCTCCTTGTGTGTTTTGTTGGTTGTTCCTGCAATTATGGTGGTTGTAAATTTATTTAGCAAGCAAGAGGAATACCATGTCATGGTTCCCACCTAGGACATTCTATTTTGTGGTCATTTAAAATTAGTAATTTACAAATATTATCAACTTAGTATGCAACCATTGTTTAAATGGGAGTATACAATTTGAATCATCTTGCTTTTGTCTTTCCCTTAATCATCAGGATTTCTTCCATATATTTGATTGCAGAGGGGATTATGATAAAGAATAATTCCATTTATGCACAGTAGGAGGATGAAACATGGAAATATTTCTGCTGCTAGAATGATGTGCGAGTTATGAGGATTTTTATCCCTTGAATATAAAAAAAATTTATTGTGAGGTCTCATTCTATATAAATTACTCAATCTAGAAAGTTATAGTTGTTAATTTTTACCATGTCTTCTTTCAATCCACTGAATGATACATGCATCGAGATAAATCTAACATAGTCATTGTGCATTAAATGCTTAAGGTTTAGTCTGATTATGTAGAAGGAATAGTCTAGGCTGAATAAGGTTAAGAACCAGTGGTCAATTGTAAAATCTGTGTCATGAATTATGATAGTTAACTTCGTGCAATTGTAGTGCTCATTATTGATATTCTAACTGAATATGAATTTCTTGTCCACCCTGCAATCTTTTTAAATCATTGGACCAACATGCTATCTTGCTATTTCTAGATGAGTATATTGCAGAAACAACATAAGTACGAACCTCCCAAGCTATGTTGAGAGCATAAGTGTGGGTCTTGTATCCACTGTGAGAATTTGGGTGCCTGATAAGCATGATTTTACTTTGAGCCTTGAGATTTTCCTACTCAATAAAAAATGAAGGGGGAAATTTGCAGATTTGATAGATTGTCTGTACAAATAAACATTTGAATTTTTATTAGATTCATTTGATATTGAGAAAACTTAGAGGTATTTTATATGGATTGGTGTTATTATTATATTTTGACAAAATCCTCTTCTTCTCATAGTGTTGAAAGCATGTCCAGGGTATGTATTATGCCAAAGTTACCCAGAAATTGCATCTAGCCCCAACCGCTTGAAATGGCCTTCTTGCACTAGTGAGAAAACCATTGAGTGGCAACATGTATTAGGGGGTTTTGAATTATGGGATCTTTTTCTCCACAAAAGGGGTGCAAACAAACCTAAAAAAAATAGACCTGAGTTAACTTCATACCCTATAAACCAAGTCTGAGTGTGATTTAGGTGATTTTGGGCAATCTCTTGATGCAGAAAAGAGTGATATGGCATGTGTTTGAACTTTCTATGTAAACTTGGTTTGATTTCATAATATTAGGACTAATAACAAAGTGTTCTTATAGGTGGAAAATGAGTATAAACTTGAAGAAACGTTGTTTGGGCCTGCTGTAGTGAATTACATGAATTGGGCTGCACAGATGGCTGTGGGAATGGATACAGGTGTACTCTGGGTAATGTGCAAACATGATGATGCACTATAACCTGTGGTGAGCTCTGTTAACAACACCCTCTTAGATATTTATATGATAATATCTTTAACTGGGCATTTGGTGACCCCTGTGTCTGGATGAACTTGTCAAATTGTATCAAAATATTGCACCAGTTGCATCAATCGAATTAGTTACCTTTGCATATTCTATACAATTCATATTAATGGAATTTAAAATAAGTAATTAGTGTAGACACAAAGAAATTGTCATTTTTCATTTTGATGAATGACTACTACTGAGTGTAATTGAAAGCAAAATAGCTTCCATTTAATGGATTATGGGGTTTTCAGGGTTCTGCATTCTATGTTTCTTAGTCTTGTAATAATCAATGTTGAGATATCCAAGATTCCATTGTTTTACCTTATTTATTCTTTAATATTTGAAACAGATAAACACTTGTAATGGTTTCTACTACGACAACTTTGTACCTAAGAATCCTTATAAGCCAATAATGTGGACGGAATCCTAGAGTGATCTGAAATGGATAGAACTAAAGAGCCACAACAAGAAAAGGTTTTGGGAATGCCGTGTATTGGAAGTGAAATTTTGGACCATGTGGAGACTCGAGAGGAGCTTACCCCTGCACTCTACACTCTGCAAAAGCTGAAGCAAGAGCATGCAAAGTGAGGGACCTACCTAACCTCCACATCAAGACCCCTGTATTATGATGAAGCTCTGTGTCTGCATAGAAGAAAGAAGAAGAGACCCAAAACAAAGACTATTGAAGCATACCGGATAGATGACATCACCATGTAGAGTCCACAAATCCGTAGAGTAGATGCCACATGGAATCTATAGAAGAAAAAGTAACCCTTCAAGGAAACATAAATATCATACAACCTAAAATCCATTACAGGAGGCAATTACTTTGGGGGGTTCCATTGGCATCATTCAAGGGTTTGCAAGGAAGATGGAGGAGGCATTTGATCAGTCTAGGGGAGAGACTCTAGGCATTCCAAGAGAAGAGAAACCAATAGAGGTGGGAATAAAGAGGGAGATTGGGAAATCGGTCAGAAAATTGGCATTGGAAGTTGATGGCACATAAGCAGAAAACTAAAGAATAAGAATGAGAAGTATGTTCCTAGATCACGAGGACGAAGAAAAGTATGACTCTATCCACAGAGAACAAAGATTATCTCAAAGCCAAGATGCAATATGAAAAATGCATCCATGGAGTAAGAATACAAAAAATCTCTATCTAAGAGTATATAGCTGATATTTGTCATCATTCTTGAGCATAGAAAGAGCCAAACAAAGGTCATGTTGGTTTTCACAAATGGGTTTCCAGGGTAAAATTTGTGCTAGTTCTGTGTATGTAATTGATGTTTCAAAATTGGTTTTCTTCCTCATTTTTAATTACAGTTTGCAAGTAATATTGTAATACACAATCAAAATTAATTTGCAATGAAATAGAAAACATAAAGAAACATTATAGCTTTCTACAAAAATAATTAAGGTCCATACTGGTGAAATGACTCAGCCATAGGATGAACGATTATGGATCAGAACCAAGGACCACTTCTACATGGTTTATTGTTGTTTGTTGTTGTTATGGCCTTAAAACCACCCAGAATTGAGATTTACCATTAGAGGAAATTTCAACTCAAAATGGGCCTTTTAACTTTTATTCAAATTCCATGTCATCATGTGTTAGCCAATGAAATTGCTTTAAATTTGAAATACCGTATAGGTCTTAAACACTTTTTTAATATAACTTTGGGGATAGGTATTATAAAAAAAACTACTTTTTTGTTTGTATTTTTGACATATCTCCCCGTGTTTTTACTCAAATTTCGATCGAGAGAGCTCATTGGATGCGGAATTAAATTCCACATCCAATGAGTACCCACTCGGCATACTTTTGATGGACCCCTCTACCCCAAAAACAAGAAATACCTGAAAAAATGGAATGATGATATCATCATTCCGTTTTTTCAGGTATTTCTTGTTTTTAGGGTAGCGGGGTCCGTAAAAAGTATGCCAAGTGGGTACTCGTTGGATGCATAATTTAATTCCACATCCAAAAATCTCTCCCGATTGAAATTTGAGTAAAAACATGGGGAGATATGTCAAAAATACAAACAAAAAAGTAGTTTTTTTCTTTTCTTCCTCCAAAATTAATAAATATTATTTTATTATTTTAACTATTATTTTAGTAGTTCATTTTAGGAGGCCCATTTTGAGTTGAAATTTCCTCTAATGTCTGTTTTATTATTGGTTGAGGGTTAAAATAGTGTTGAATCATGTGTTTTCTTATTGTTAAAACAGAGTTAAAAAATGTTTTATTATTGTTTGAGGGTTCCTTTCCTAGGTCTCTTATTGCCTCTTGAACTCCATTCCACACCAAGATTGAGATTTGGGATTCTATTGGATAGTTATATGCAGTGTAGTTCTACTTGCTTTTTTACTTTCACTACGGAAATAAAAGAATACGACCAAACCATATTCTCTAATGAAAAATATGCGGGCTTGCTAGTCTTTGAAAAAATTGATGCAATAGAACCAGGGCATAAAAAGTATACCTTACCATGGTTACAGTACAGAAGGATGACAAATTACATAGTTGAAATGAGAAGCAAGGGATTGCATTCTCACACCAAGCTTATCAATGCCGAGGTAGTAACCTTGATGACTTGCATAATTTTTTCCAAGGTCTCTTATTGTCTCTTGAACTGCATTCCACACTTAATATCGAGTTTGGGATTCTATTGGGCTGTCATATGCAATGCAATTCTACTTGTTTTTCTCACTTTCATGCTACAAAAGAATGCAAGATCTCTTTCATTCTATAACACAACACTTATGGTTTTAAAGATTCGTAATACAATTTTGTTACTGGATTCCTGAACTAATGACCGTGCATTGATACAATCTTTTATTAACAGAATGGTGTTGTGCAATTTACTTGGTACTTCAACTACTAGTTTGTTCCAAATTTATGAATAATGATCTTATTGGTTTACTAATTTTGATTTATTATCTGTTGATGTGCATGATATTGCTAGGATCTATTTATGTATCTCAAACATTACAGTTTAAAGCTCCTATCTACATTGGAGATAAACTACTCACTGAAGTGCAGGAACTAGAACTCAGGGAGTACATGCAAAAATACAGGTTTAATTTTTTGAATTCTCCCTCTCTCTCTCTGTCTTTTCAGGTATAGATGGAAAGATGAATGATGATGTTGGACCATTTTTTAATTAATGTCTATAAAAGTAAAGAAATGAGACTATACGTTAGAGAATTCAGTTACAAAGACTTTCCATCTTGAATCAAATTTGAATGTGTCTGTAATTTGCAGAGTAAATTTTGCAACAAAATGCTTTAAGAAGGAAGGGATGCTCCTTGTCCTTGATGGTGAAGTTGTAGCATTGTTGCCCAGTTTGTTCTACAGTGTATGAAATCGATTTTCATACTACATTGTTTCAATCTCGAGTCCATATATTGAAACCATTTTAATCCCTTAGCTTACACTAGGACCAAACTGCATTATGCTGGGGATTGAACTTGGTGTCATTTTGTAGATTCCTTCATTAAGAAAGGGTAAACATGTTTATATTAGTGTTTTATCCTCTTGTAATTACATAGTTATTTATACCATTTCATTTTTTATTGTAGACCTCTAATAGAATCCTCATATGCATTCTTTTTACTTTAATAACAATTATCTTTTACTTTAATAAACATGCAAATGTTATTGACGGTATATATAAAATTGTTCTCAAGTTTCCACCATATATATGCTGTAAAAACAAGCATGTAAATGCTTATTTGTGTAAGATGTTTCAAGAAAGGGGTTCAAAGCAGTGCTATCAACTCGAATCCATCGAGTTTGAGCAAATTTTGACCAAAATTGATCAGAATTGGTTGTTAACTTTTTCCTAGAGGCTGAGAAAACCCCTGCCATTGCCTAATTCGTCTGTGTCAACCTTTGAGGTGGCCAAGTCATCAAAACATCGACTTGACTGCGCCTGCATCTGATGACATGGATGCTTAGTTGGGGCCAAAGTATGAAAACATTAAACTTGAAAAAATGAAAATAAAAGGACCCTAAGCCCTCAAAAAAATTTAATATCAATATGGTTTTCATGTTAATGCTTAGCTTATAATGTTAATTCCTAAAGCCAATGTGACTTTAATTTTAAATTTAAATTTGTTGTAGTATCATGTTTTAATAGTATATATAAATACATACTTTTTACATGAATTCATTTTTATTCTTCTTGCATACTTTAAAATTTTAACATGGTATATAGATATAAAAACTTGTGTGATGAGGATGAAGAGATAGGGAGTGGCCGTGTATGCTTGTTGTCTGCATGAAAAAGTTAAGCTTCACTGTTCAAGTTTGGATTCAGGGTAAAATGTTACAGGTATAAGAATTTGGTTTATATTGTTTTATATTGGGTCGATTCTTAATAGGGGATCTATAGTTCATTCATCCAAGCCCTTCCCTATGATCCTAGTAGCAAAGCTCATTTCCCTTATGCATCACATTGTTGGCCAATGGAGACAGAGTGAGGGATCTCATTGGACTTTTAACTCTATGGAAGAAAGTGCAGGAGTTGGTCATTGAGGCTAGCTTTTTACAGTTAAGGTTGGGTATGGTCATCAAAGTAGAAACTCTGTGGGAAGTTACATTACTCCTAAATAAGTCTGCCCCTAGGAGGATTTCAATATAAAATTGATTTGTAGGATTTTAATTTTAATTTTAATTTGCACTTTCAGATATCCATGAGTTAACAAATGCATATGAATTATTGATCCATTGTCTTTGACTCTTTTTTGGCAACTGCAAAAGATAGAAGATTTACCTATATCAAGTAGAACAAGAAAGCGCAATAGAGGGTGGGGTGGGTATTTTGTAACAATGCCCTTGGATGATGGATAGGCTTTGGTTTTGCCAAAACAATTGCAGTAACAAACCTGAGTACAGAGATCACAAGAGAAAGAGAAGAAAACCACAAGCTATCTTCAAATGCCAAGCTAGTTACTTGTTGATTCTGGTTGGCAAACTTGTGATTGGTGTCAGGTGAAGTTCTTAGAAACAAAATTTTTAATTTACCTGTCTATGGCTTATGAATAATGAAGACCACACCTGTAGATAACTTTTCCTCTATATTTACCTATTAGAGCAGGGTTGAGCCTATATTGAATAAGAGTTGTAGATCATTTTGCATCATGTCTAATAGATAATTGGCATGATGCTAAATGTCCAATATATAGTGGGTCTGTGATAGATGGCACCACAACCATGGCCAAAACTGTATTATGTCATGTCTTGAATCTATTATTACAGAATCAGAGCATTACTTTGAATTTTTTGTAAATATTAAATTCATCCAAAACCAGACAGTTATTATGCACATACACAGTTGTCCTTGTTGCTTCATCCCACAGGTGCATGGGAGGTCTTGGTCATGAATCATTATTTTCACTTCTTCCATAATGGTTCCATTCTTTCTTTCTGCAACACCATTCTATTGGGATTGTAGGCAATGGTTAGTTCCCTCTTGATTCCTTCCTCCTTGCAGAATGCTTCAAATTATTTTGAAGCATATTCTCCACCATTATCTAATCCCAGTGTCTTGATTCTTCTTTTTGAATGGTTCTCTATCAAGGCTTTGAATTCCTTGAATTCCTTGAACACTTCACTCTTAGTATTCAAGAAATATATCCATGTCTTTCTTGAATAGTCATCAATAAAACTGACATAATATTCATATCCTCTTAACGATATGGAGGGCATAGGACCACATACATCAGAATGAATTAATTCCAATGTACCTTTAGTTTTTATTTCACTTTTCGGAAAGGGATTCTTGATGTTCTTTCCTCTTGCACATCCTTTGCAAGTTCCCTCATGATCAATTTTTCAGATATGGTAACTTTGTTACCACCTTTCTCACATACGGTAGTGCTTTGTAGTTGATGTGAGAAATCCTCCTCTGCCATAGTTCACTTGAGCTAGTAGTATCATGGACAAAGGTTGTCTCTAGATGTCCTTTGAGTTTCTATAGTCCTCCTTCTTCTTCACCAATGACCACAACATCTTCAAGTGTCTTTCCTTTGGACCACATAAGTACTTGTCCATCTATGAAAGAAACTCTATATCATTTCTTATCTAGTGTTGAGATGGAAAGTATATTCTTTTTCAAACCTGGTACATATAGTACTTCCTTCATCTTCATGGAAGTCCCAGATTCAAGCTTGTAGCTTGATTCACGAATACCTTTGATGGGATATTGATAGTCATCTCCCAATGATACTTTCCGAGGAGAGTTCTTCTCTTCAAGTATTGACAGAGTTTGCTTCTTCCCTATCATGTGCTTTCAAGCACCACTATCAATAATCCATGTATCTTCTTCAGGTGTTACAGACCCATAGAGTATAGAGAATGGTACATATTCTTCTGCATCTTCTTCTTTTGTTAGTCTCTTTTGAGGTATTTCTTCCTCATCCTCATCTTCAGTTAGTTGAGCATGATGTCTTTTGTTGTTTTTATTCTTTAATGGACACTCTCTGGAAAGGTGTCCTATCTTATGACAATTATAGCATTGATACTTTGAGTAATCTTTCTTCTGATTGGTTACTCTTTTCTTTTGAAACTTCTTCTTTGAAGGTTTATGACTACCTTTCTTGAAGTTTAATTTTTTTCTTCCTTTAGTATGGATGGCTTGAGCTTGATCATCTTCTCTAAGTAGAGCTTCCATGTTGGCTACTCTAGCTTATTCTTGAATGCAATCTTGCCATACAATGTGAAACTTCATACTTTGTTTTATGGCTCACATAGTTTGTATGAATGAGTCTCAAGGTCTAGTGAGACCATTGAGAGCGTTCATACCTAATTCATCCTCATCAAGGGTGTCTCCAATAGCACTTAGTTGTTCCCTGAACTTGGATACCCTTGTGAAGTAATATTGAGATCTCAAATTCATCTTTATGTTGATGTTCCTTCCTTCATACATTCTGGAAAGTGAATAGGGTCGTTTGTGTAATTCATTCATAAAACTCAATTTGATTTATGTTGTATTTGGTATGTACAATCTGTTTTTATGTGGCAGTAATCCTCTTCCATTCAGACTAAAATTTGTTTTTATTTGTTTCTTTTAATTTTTCAAGGTCTCAACCTCTTCTAGCAACACCTTCTTGTCTTCAACCATCTCTCACAAAGTGATATTGGACATCAATATTCTTTGTCTTAGCATGATAACTAGGGTTCTTTCCTAGGAATATTTTACTTTGTATATCGCAATATAACCTTACAACTTTCTGTACCAACCCAACACTTGAACAGAGTCTCTGTAACCATACTGCTTATTTGCTGGCATGTGTGGCTTCCATGTATTTAGCTTCTATAGTTGAGAGTGCAACTACCATTAGAGGAATTTTAAGGTAAAAAAATGGGCCTCACAAGAAATATAATAAAATATTATGAGTTAAGCATTTTGAAGGGAAGGTATATTTACAACTCATCTCTTACACTATAACTAATGCAACTATGGTTAAATTAAATTAAAAGATATCTAAAATAAAATCAATAAAATATCACATGAATAAAAGTAAAGTACTTTTGAGTACATAAATTACTTTTGAATATAATAAGTTGAATGTACTTATAAAGTAATGTACTCATAAAATAAAATATATTAATTTTGAAATTTGAAACATAAGTTACTTCTTCAATATTCAAAATATGTTTATAAAACATGTATTTATAATTTTGAATTTTAAACATAAAGTTAAATTTAAAAGAATAAATTGTCATTTCTTATATATATATATGAAAAATAAAAAATTAATTTTAAAATATAAATATAAAACTATAGATTAAAAAAAAAACTTTTTTTAAATTATTTTTCACCTTTTTAATACACCTTCAAAATCACATGAAACTCATTTTTAATAGTTTCTTGTGATATATATTATGTATATTATATATAATTTTAATGCAATAAGTAATAACATCATTAAATAAATTTTTAAAAAAAATGTTAATATTGGGATGAAGGAATAGTACATAAATTTATACCACTAAAAAGTTTCGTGTTAATATTAGACAAATGAAACTATATGTAATAAATATTATTATTATATGTAATAAAAATTATAATAATATAATATTTTATTATGATATAATAGTTCATTCAAATTGTTACATTGAGATTTTATGCATGTATTTGGTTTTGTAACTTGAATGTACATGTCTAATTTATGTTCGTATAGATGTAGATGTTTCAAAGGTTAAAAGGTGATAATAAAATATGAACCTTGAATAATACCTCAATTTATAAATAAAAAAGTATTAATATTAAAATTCATAGGATGAGAATATATATATATATAATATTTTATTTTTAAAAAATAAATAAATATATTTTTATATTTAAATAATATTATAATAGATTATTATATATAGTAAGTATTTTAAAAATAAAAACTATTAATCATCAAATTGTTTTTATTAAAAGATGTTAAGTGCTTTTTATTTTAAATACAGATTTGACATAAATATTTTAAATTTAAAAAAATAATTACATAGTTTTAGTTTTGAATAGAACATTTACCTTTTTTTTTAATATTTTTGTAATTTATTTTATATTAAAATATAAAAAGTAATTATATTTAAATAACATTTAGTTTTATGGTATTTGTAATTTATTTTATATTGAAATATAAAGAGAACTTTTCTTTCTAAGTACTTTAAAAGTACTTTAATACATTTATATTATATTCAAAAATAATCTATGAGTACTATTTTCATAACGAGTACTTTACTTACAACATTGTTATAATTAATTATGGGTTTTCATTCACCATTTACAACTTGACAAATAAACATCTTTAACTCAACCAATGCCACCTCAATTATTATATATGATGTCATCCTCTAGAATGTGATTGGTTCTTTTAAAGTGAATTTTGATAGTACATTTTTTGTTTGGAGGCCCATTTTTTACCTCAAAATTCCCCTAATGAACCTGTCTCTTTCTCATCCAACTCATAGTTCCTCCAAATAGGTTAAATACATACCCACTTGTAGATCTTCTGCAATCAAGATCTCCAGCCCTATCTGCATCAACAAATCCATTTACATCTATTACTCTATTTGGTCCAGATCTACCTTAGTAGCAGATTGCATAATATGTGGTGCCACGAAAATATTTAAAGACCCTATTTACAATTTTCCAATGCTCTTTCCCTGGATTTGACATATATCTGCTCAAAAATCCCACAACATGAGCAATGTTTTTTCTAGTACACACCATTGCATACATCAAATTACCAATTGCATTGGCATATGGAACTCGTGACATATATTTTTCTTCTTTCCATTTCTAGGGACACTGGTCTACATATAACTTTACACTTACAAGAATAAGGACCTTGACCTTCTTACTTTCCTGCATGGTAAATATCTATAGTATCGTCTCAACATATTTTCTTTGATTTAACCAGATCTCCATATTTACACGATCTCTTCTTATCTCCATTTCCAGAATGAATTTTGCAGCGCCGAGATCCTTTATGTCAATTTGGAGGACAAATGAGACTTCACCTCCTTTAATATAACATATTATTTGTTTCCAATAAACAAGTCATCAACATACGATACTATGTTGATGAAGTGATCATCAATCTATTTGGAGTATACACAGTGATCATCCTTGCTTCTCAAAAACCCTACTCTAAGTACGTATGTGTCAAAATTTTGGTACTATATTCTTGGAGATTTCTTTAGACCATAAAGGGACATCTTTAGTTTACATACCAAATATTTATTTCCCTTTACTACGAACCCTTTTACTTGTTTCATGTAAAAAATTTCTTACAGATCCCCATGTAAGAATGATGTATTCACATCCATATTCTCTACTTCAATATCAAAAGCAACAACAATAGAAAGAATAAATCTAATAGAAGTTAATTTTGCAACTAGAGAAAATATTTCACCAAAATCAATCCCCTCTACCTAACAATATCCCTTTTCTACCAAGAGGGCTTTGTACTTCTCCCTTCTAAAGGCTTGATGCAACAATCAAAAGTTATTGGGTCTGTCATGTGGAATTCTGTAAAACCAAGGTTGAAAATTTCGAAGACCATAGAGTCGGTACGATGATGTGGCATGGTAACATGGCATGGTGATGTGACATGGTGGCATGGCATGATGACATGGCACATGACTAGGATTTGATGATGTACTCCCTTCTGAAGGTTTGATGCAACAATCAAAAGTTGTTGGGGATGTCATGTGGAATTCTGTACAACCAAGTTGGTTGAAAAGTTCGAAGACCATAGAGTCAATACGATGATGTGGCATGGTAACATGGCATGACTGTCATGTGGAATTCTGTACAACCAAGGTGGTTGAAAAGTTTGAAGACCCTAGAGTCGATACGATGATGTGGCATGGAGTCAATACGATGATGTGGAATGGTAACATGGCATGACTGTCATGTGGAATTCTGTACAACCAAGGTGGTTGAAAAGTTCGAAGACCCTAGAGTCGGTACGATGATGTGGCATGGTAACATGGCATGACTGTCATGTGGAATTCTGTACAACCAAGGTGGTTGAAAAGTTCAAAGACCCTAGAGTCCGTATGATGATGTGGCATGGTAACATGGCATGATGACATGGAACATGACTAGGAGTTGATGATGGGGCAATAGCAACATGGACAAATCACATGGTTCCATATGGCACCTCCCTGTGGCCTCCTCAAATTGCGTGTTAATGGTTCACATGGTTCAATGTATTGTATTTATATTATGTTAAGTTGATGATGTGGCATGGAGTCAATACGATGATGTGGCATGGTAACATGGCATGACTGTCATGTGGAATTCTGTACAACCAAGGTGGTTGAAAAGTTCGAAGACCCTAGAGTCGGTACGATGATGTGGCATGGTAACATGGAACATGACTAGGAGTTGATGATGTGGCAATAGCAACGTGGACAAATCACATGGTTCCATATGGCACCTCCCCGTGGCCTCCTCAAATTGCGTGTTAATGGTTGGCACTGGTTGGCACCTCCCCGTGGCCTCCTCAAATTGCGTGTTAATGGTTCACATGGTTCAATATATTGTATTTATATTATGTTTTTTTACATACATGGTTTTAACTATATATATATTATAAATACATGGTTTTAACTATATATCTATATTATAAATTATAAGCCAAACACATATGTATTATTTGTTTTATATAGGATTTGTACCTTGGCCTTTAGGGCATAATTCCAAAATTTTACCAATACGCCAACAACTTTGGTTATGTTAGGTAATCAAAATTAATATATTTGTTATGAAATTAATATGGTTGTAATCAAGAAGATTCTCTTTAGGGATATAAAAGATTCCCTTTAGGGATATAAAAGGGGATGCATCCTCACTATTTTCTCATGGAATTTCTAATGGAAGTTCTTGAAGAGAGTTCCTATTGAGCGCCTAACGGGAGGCTTGGTACAAATCTTGAGGTCAAAGATGTTCAATGCCAAGCATAGCCTTGCTCTTGCATGCCAAGCGGGGGCCTTGAGTACTTGAAGAAATTATAGGCAAGCTTATAGTCGTTTTTCTCATAAATTTAGAGGGGAGTTCGATTCTAATGTCCATTTCTCCATCGGAATAGTGGATTTGTGGGGCATTGGCTTGACGTACATGCTAGAGGGGGTCTTTGAGAACTATGTCGAAGTATGGTCGAGTTTATACTCGTTCTTCTTTGTTTTTCGAGAGCATCAAAACGGTGAAGTACGTTTGTGCATCTGAGCCATGGATTTGGAGGGTGTCTCCAAAACCTGTGTTGTAAGTCACCCTTTTAATTGTTATGATTTGAGCATTATAATAGAACAATATCACTAGTTGAGAGTGGACCCAAAGAAGTAAGTAGCCATGAGGTTTAATGTACTCCGTTATCAAATTCGATATGGTTTTCATATATTGTGCTCTTAATATTTATGCAATTACATGTGCATTTGGTTTATGCAAGTTGAATAGTTTGGTAAAGTAAGTTCACTTTCATGCGAAGTGCGATGTCAATAAAAGATTCTTAGTTTTAAGGAAAGTGGATTGTTGTAGTAATTTTTGGATCAAGTGAAATATGGGCTAACCAGTAGCTTCTGGATCAGGAGTAGTGCCCTTACAATGATAACTCGACTGTTTCTCCAAGTAAACAACTTGCAGCCACTCATAGATTCTCAAAAGAATGAGTGGTTGCATGGTCATTATGTTTTTTGTAAGGAACGAGATAAGACAATTAAATCTGTTGAAAAATAAATTGATTCCAGCATGGAAGTTTCTTTCTAGGTATATTCTTGGAGGAGGACTTTCTCGAGTTTAAGGACCTAGAGAGGAAAAAAAGTAATCTCCTCAAGGAGTATGAGGCGGACTAGTGCTTGAGGAATCGAGTGTTCCGGTTGGCACAAAGTAATGAAAATACTGTTTTTTTCATAGGTTGTCAAATCATCACAAAATATTTAATTCCATTTGGGAGTTTAAAGGTCCTAAAAGAATCATTATGAAGGGATTCCAAAGTCTCACAACCCACGGTGTATCACATTTCTATGAAATCTATAAAGAACTCGAGGGCCATAATATAGCATAAATCGACAAACTTTGTTCATTCTTCCCCAGGTTTATCTCGTTAGAAGACAATGTTAAGCTCTTTGAACCTGGTATCTTTGGATTAATTGGAAGGACTGACGATGAAATTCAAAAAAGATAAAATATTAGGCCCAAATGATTGGACAATCGAGCTCTTCACCAAATTCTTCAAACTTGACGGGAGAGGACATATTGAAGGTTAATGAAGAGGTATTACAGAAAGTTAATGTTCTCCTATTCTTCAACTGCCATCCTTAACAAACATGTACGTTTGGTCCATCCAACAGACCAACAGAAAAGTCAACCATTGACTTCGCTGTTGATCCGTTGGATGGACTAAACGTACATGTTTTTTAAGCTCAGGCTTCTTGAACTCTACATTCATAAAGTTAGAGCTTATTCCTAAATCTAATAATACAAATTTCAGGGACTTTCACTCATTGTGTAAAACCATATACAGGATTACGCTAAACTAATCCTATCCTCTATGATTTCGACTGAGCAATTTTATTTTCTCAAAGGGCATCAAATTCATGAGGTTGTCAATGAATCACAAGAAATCCCACAAACATTCGGGTTTCATTATTAAATTAGATCTATCCAAAGCTTTCAATCACATGTACTAGCTTTATATATGACTCCTCATTCATGTGGGGTTCTCTCTAGACATTATACATTGGATTTTGGGATGTGTATCTTTGGTCTCTTTCTCTATTTTTATCAAGAACTCATCGCCTCCTTTCTTGTGTTCGAGGGTAATGCATGATATTTTGAAAAAAAATATTCTACAGTTTGACTATAACAAAACTCAAAATAAATTTCCTAAAAGTTTTTCTGTACATAAAATTTTGAAAAGTTTTTTACATAAATCAATATAGAGTTATTTTAAACCTAGATCTATCAAGCAACCAGAAGAATCCATTTTTTCTTTTAAAGTTTTTTCTAGACACTAAGAAAAAATTTACACGCCAAAATATTTGATTGCTCTTGGTTCTTGATATTTGTAGGCTTATAAGTAAATTAATATAAATTTGTTTATCTTGAAGCCCACATCATTTGCAATTTTTTCATTTGTTTTCATGAAAATATCATGTTACATAACAATTACACAATGTTACACATTACAAGTACGAAATTGTAAACACTTAACTACTCTTAATGCAATTAACTACTTCAACTAACTATATAACATCACGATCTCACATTATCTTCTAACCTAAACTACTGAAAGTAAGTATATAACATCACGATCTCAATATTATCTTCTAACATAAACCAATTATAGAGGCAACTTTGGGTGGAGAGGTCGAAAACTCTCACCTTATTCCAAATCAAAGTGGACACGAAAAGCTAATATTTGAAAACCACGTTCACTACACTATAGTCAAGATAGAAGGCCATGAGCACATTCGTCGACATGATGGTAAAAAATATTTTACATGCAGCAGAGTAATAAATGTTGTGGAGGCTGCACTGTGGGTTGTTGGATCTCAATATGTTTGAGATCCAACGACCCACAGTGCAGCCGTCACAACATTTATTATTCTACTACATGTTGAATATTGTTCTCCGACTCAGACATTACTACGTCAACACCAATTCTTCTCGTTTCTTAATAAATCAAATGTATACGTTACGTTGCCTTCCAAGAAGCAGATTGTTTAAACGGAAACATGCATACATACACGACAGAGTTACGCATCGAATGTACTCCAGACTCACAATTTCAAGATTAGGTTTTATATACAGCTTGAATCTCATGTTTGTTAGCGCACGTGCATATAATGTTGCAACCCGTCAAGCCTCATCTTATCTCGTACACGATTCTTTATCCCAAAATTGGATGTATTTGTCCGTCAATCGGTAAACAGCAACCGGAACCAAGTATGTCTTAATAATGTAGAATTCATGTTTTATATAATAATGTAATGAGCGAAATCACGAAGCATGCCACTATTTTCTTCACTTAAAATTTCAACCAAAAACACACATTGCATGCTTAGCATTGGACGATATTGTCGTACACAAAAAAATTAAAATTGCGGGGGTTGTTGGGTCCCAGATTTGATCAAGAATCAACCAATCAAGAGTATTAAAGGAATCAAATCAGTCAAATTCCTTAAAGGAATCAAATCAGTCAAATTTAATCGGAATGTAGAGTGTTGGCCAAATCTATGAGTAGTACTGAAAGAGCCAATCAGTTATATGTTATTGGGATTTATACGGTCGGCCCCAATAGTGCATAGATCGATTCTTGGAAAACAACTGTGTTTGATAAATTTTTGTATATCGTTGATTTTCTCAATACAGTATGGCAAATGATGGGATTTGAGGTTATATATTATACATATAATTTATAAATGGAATGAATGTGATAAATAGCTATGGCTTTACTCTCTAATTTGTAGAGGCCTTCATTTGGATATATGTAAGTAAAGATTGAAAAAGTAGTCGTTTATATTTGACTCTTTGGCTGTCATTAACATTAGGATAATCAGAAGTATTGCCCAAAAAAACTCCATATTACCCTTCGCACCTGTACTTGGTTAGTAACTTGGTCCATGATATATCGATTTCCACCTTTACTTGTTTAGCCCGTGATATATTAATGTCTCCATGGATTGGAAAGGTTAACCCGTGATATATTGATGTCTCCATGAATTCTCTTATAGTGACTTCTAAGTAGTTGATTTCATGAGAAAATATGCTTCTTGTTGTCATGAAAATAGGTGTGGATGCTGACATTGTGAGTGGTGGTTGAAATAAAGGCAATTTTAGATAAATTGAATGGAAGCAAAGATATCAAACACACATTAACCAAAAAAGAGTTTTGGCTATGCTGTCTTTATTAATAAATAAGGAAAATCTATTTGATGTAATTATAATGGACCAGAACAAATACTTTTGTCATACAAACAACTTAAATTAAACATGTTAATTAATTGAACTCTAAATTGCTAATAACAAAATTGAATTTCTAACTATTAACTTCTTTGTGATCTTGGGGGTGGACGGTGAGAATAGGATTGCGTCTGCGGCTCCTCGGCGGCTTCCTTCTAGGACTTCGGCCTGATGCCCTCGACGGCTTCCTACCGTGCCAGGCCGGTCCTGTGGCTCTCCCCTCGATGGCTGCTGGTTACTCATTGGCTTTCGTTGTTGTCCCCTCGACGTAGGCTGCTCCTGGTTCTGCTCCTTGCCAATGGAGCTATCGGCCTCTTCTGTACCCGGGCTCTCTGCCTTGCTCGCCCTCCTCCATGGCTTTTGTTGTAGATCCTTGTGATGCTGCTCCTCAAGTGTCTTTCAGCGAGACGGTCAAGCGCAACCTCAGATCCGGTCCTCCTTTGCTTGTGGTGCATGAAGCCCCAGCTCTCACCATTCCTATCATTTAAGATGCTATGGATCATGCTAAGCACTACATCTCTCATGCTTTAGTTTGCAGGTTTAATGGTCTTTGGCCCCGGTTACCAGATCTGCACTCTTGGGTCTCCTTTGAATGGTTCCCTCTCTTAAAAGAAGGAGCTGTCATTTGCCCCTGTGCAAAAGGGTTTTTTATTGTAATCTTTGTTTCTATTGATGATAAAGATCAGATCTTTAGATCTGGGCCGTGGTTTTGGGGCAGGTCGGGTCTGTCCATACAGCCTTGGTCCTCTTCTTTTGATGCTTCTAAGGTAGTAATCTCTTCAGCTCCGGTCTGGGTTAGGCTCCCAAATCTTCTTCTATACTTTTGGGCTCTCTCCTATTTGCAATACATCGGGAATGCCCTCAGAAAGTTTCATAGAAGAAGTTAAGAAAGTGAGACTGCCTTCACCACCTATGCCCGAATTTGCGTGGAAATGGATTTCAGTAAAGGGTTTCCAGCAGAAATCATCCTGGAAGGTAAGGGCTATTCTTGGACTCAAAAGTTAGATTACGAGCAAATCCACTTCAGATGTAGAGCATGTTATGAGACAGGGCATTTAGCCCTCAACTGCAAATTCCTGGAGAAAAATAAAGAAAGGTAAAATCACCGGAAGCCTACCTGGTGGATCGGTGCAAATTCCAATCACCAGATAATTTGGAAGGACCCGGATCTCTAAAAAGGAATTCCAGATGATGAGAACAGCAGTAACCCATCTCACCTTTCGAAGGAAACTCCAATGGATGAAAACAACAATGAACTAGTTCAGCAATCCACGCAATCCCTCCCTTCCGAGGAAACCATGGAGCCACCAAAAATGCCTACCGCTACAAGCTGGGCAGATCAAGCAGACGAAGAAGACTCTCTAGACTCATCTCTAGACAACCAAGCACCAAGTAAAGACCAAGAAAAAACCAAAGAATGGACAAAAGTCTCAAAAAAGAAAAAGCCTCCTCAGGCCAGGAAACCGATAAAGACGCAAAGCCACTCTGGCACCATGAAAGAGTTCCCGACTTAAATTTTGTATAGACAGTAGTATGATCAGTCTTTTTTGTTTTTGACAGTTGTCTTTCAATAGCAGCTTGAACTATGTAGGTTTCTTTTCAGTGGTTACACCACTGCTCGTTTAATTCAAAACATAACCGTTTTTGTCAAAAAAAACAAAATTGAATTTCTAACTACTTGATTAATAAAAGTTAATTATAGTTTCTAACCATATTCAAAACCGTGGCACCATTTAAGAAAAAAAACAACTATTACAAATAAGGAGAACAAATATTTACTAAATCTCTATAAAAAGAACTTTGTGATAACCAAAAAAATTAGAAACTATTACAAATAAGGAGAAATCCTAACTAAATCTCTATAAGAATGGATAAAGAAAAGAAACTTTGTTATAACTAATTAAACAAAGCCATAAGCAGGAGCAAAATGATGGATGTAGAACTAGGTCTATCTCTAATGTGAACAATTTCAAGAGACCAAAAAAAGAAAATAGAAAATAAGTCCATACAATGGTTACCTAGAAAATAAATTCATATAATGGTTACTTAAAAAAATAACAACTTAAAAACAAATTTTTTTGATAGGACTTAAAAACCAAAAATACAAAAAAAAACTAAATAAATAAAAATAAACAACTCTAACATCGTTGATAAAAAAAAAGTAAACTAGAAAATAGTTTGTTTGGTGAGACAGGTATATGAATAATCGCAATTGATGTAGGGCACCTACGATGACTTTAGAATGATTTCTGGGATCGATTAAAGTACGTTTTAATAAGTAAACACTATCCTTGCGAGATAATGTTACAAGAATTGATTACATATCAATCCGCACGAATGGTGTTCCAATCCTATCCATCCATGTCATTAAAAATATATTAAATATAATTATAAAGGAATAATTTTAATTTTATATGTTTTTTTAGCTTTTATTTATATTAATAATTATTTATATTTTATAATTTTGGTATGGAATACCAATTTATGTTCTTTCTAAATTGTATGAAAATCAGAGAAGTATACTGTTGAGATGGTTGATGGTTGAGATTGATTTTAATGTTGTTCTTCAAAATTTGTAATAAACAATTGTAAAAATTCCAAAATAGTTCATGTGACACTCAAACTCTTAACTCATGTGATAAGTGCACTTAGTTTCATGGTAATGTATAGTCACTGTAACAATTGAATTCCATCTAGCAATTGGGAGTCGAGCTAATATGCATAAGGTTTAGTTGAACTCCATTTAGCAATTGGGAATCAAAACTAATGTGGAGTTGGTGTAACACTTGAACTACCTATAAGTGATTAAGTCTTAAAATTTGGGGTGAATTATGCTTTCTCTAAAGTACATGAAGATGAGACACTTGTATTCTCGAGTTTGATTTTATGACATTGGTTCTAAATTAGAAATAAACAGTTATATATATATATATATATATATATATATATATATATAATAGCTACTCAATTGGTATGGATAAGGAATTTTGTCATAAACACCAAGTAACATATAACTTATTATTTATTTATAACACTTAATTTAATCTATCCATATTGACCAACCATAAATTAAATTTATCCACATTTACCAACCATACCAACCACAAATTAAATGAATACTTAATTTATAATAAAAATATATATCTTTAAGATTATCTATAATCAACTGGTATATCCTGTTTTAACCCAATCTATCTTCGCCCATATGGGATGTCCCATTTTCTATATATATATATATTCAATAGCAGCTATAGTTGAAGGATCATTTCTAAGAATGCGTCATTTATCCTTCAAAATAGTTGATGTGCAGGCATATCCTCATTCGTTCATTTTTGGTAATGCTTATTTTATTTGGAAGCCCGAGATGATGCAATGCTTATTTTATTTGGAAGCCCAAGATGATGCAAGTCTGTAACGTGTCCCCATTATCCGACATATATTCTTTGTTTCTTGTCTCTATTGAAGAAAACAGAAACACATATAGATAAGCTTAGCCGGCCTATCTGCAAAAGGTCCCAACGATATTAGTAAAATAAGGTCGGTTTATTCTTGCGAGGAAGAAAACGAGAAAAATATAGATAACCATGCCCGTCCTATCAATTTAGCAGATAAAGCGATCGGCTCTATGTTCTGTGAATTCTCTATTTAAAGAGCTTCCTTCACCTCCAAGCAATTACCTGCTGCGCCTTGGTATTTTGGGGAGCAAGTACTCTCTTCTGAGATTCGTTTCGTTTTTAATTGCAGTGAAAGAATGAGCCAGCTGTGAAATTGTTTGCAGACAAATATTTTGGGTTACTTCCAGCAGCAATCTCATCAGGATTTGATCTTTTCAAAAGCGTCGCTGCAAGATTAATGACAGGAGAATGGCATTAGAGGCCCCGACCGATTATAAGTTACCTGCAATGGACCAGTCACACGAAAGTCCGTATCCAGCCATGAGTGAAAGCACGATGATTATTATTTTCGCTTTGGTTTGCGGAGTCCTATCTCTAGTAGGGCTTGCTTCAGTCGTTCCGTGGGGCTGCATTTGGAGGTCATGCCAGAATCACATGGCCGCAAGGCAGGCTAACACGGGTATGAAGGAGATATTAATACAAGCGCTTCCGTCAATCATCTACGGAAAATCAATCGGACATCTCCCGGGGTTATCGATTCCAACGGATTGCGCTATCTGCTTGGCGGAATTCGTGGAAGGTGAAGGTATAAGAGTGTTGCCAAACTGCAACCATGGCTTTCACATGGGATGTGTAGATAAATGGCTTCGTTCTCACTCTTCATGTCCTACTTGTAGACATTGTTTTCGTCTTCATGGCTACAAAAACATGGCAAACGCCACTCAGCGTAGCAAATCAAACGCCCCTGAAGGGCAGATTCATCAGCCAAGGTCATATGAAGAAGCCCACGAAATCTTAGACATAGAGTCTGGAATTAAGCAATAGATATGACCTTGGCCAGAGAAACCAAATGTAAGGAGCGGGACCATTAATGAAATGTTTGAAATAGGCGCGCTGGTATCCGAAGCAATACTGCGAATAGTTCACAGTGTGCATTGAATATTATGAAATTACAGCTAAAAGTCAGAGCACACCTGTGTTTCTGTATAATAGGAGTAATTTTTTTTTAATTATTATGGGTTAGAATCTGGATTAACAATATTAACTTGATATTTTGACATTAACTTGACTGTAACGAGTGTACAGCCCAGATTTATTAATTTGAGTGTAAACAGTGTATGGCTGAGATTTATTTATGATGGTTTTATTTTGTTATGTTGATAATCATTTAGATATTATTTTAGATTTTGGAGTGTATAACTAAGATTCATTTATGCCATGCCGTAGTATTTTATTATATTGATAAGCTATTTAGATATTATTTAAGATTTTGGATTTGTTTAAACATATCAACAAGATTTTGCCCCATTACAGTATGGACCCAACAGCAAAGTCAACCATTGACTTCATTGTTGGTCCCTTGGATGGACCGAACGTACATGTTTGTTAAGGATGGCCTTACAATATGCCTAAGCTTAAAAACCATGTACGTTCGGTCCATCCAACGGACCAACAGAAAAGTCAACCATTGACTTCATTGTTGGTCCGTTGGATGGACCAAACGTACATGAGCTTAAAAAACATGTACGTTCAGTCCATCCAACCGACCAACAGAAAAGTCAACCATTGACTTCATTGTTGGTCCGTTAGATAGACCAAACGTACATGTTTGTTAAGGATGGCCTTACAGTATACTACTATGAACGAGATTGACAACATTTTCCCCACAATTTGAAAGCATGTCAGGCATTGCTTAACAAAATTGCATAGTATATGACCGTCCATCCTTCAGATTAATTTACTAAGAATCCAAGTCTACTGTATATTAAGATTGGATATCTTCTACTTTCTAGAAGAATTACTACATGGTTAATTTATTAAGAATCCAAGTCTACTGTATATTAAGATTGGATATCTTCTACTTTCTAGAAGAATTATTACATGGGATAGAATGTCACATATCCTGAAGCTAGTTGTTGAAAGTGTGGTTTCTTATTTATGAAATATATGCATCTATTTATCTATATTTTAAATAGATTTTTACATGGAATGACACGTTTTTCTATCCACTTTCACTTTGACAGAAATTTTTCCATTTGAGAACCGTTCATCCGTACATTTGGGTTTGTTGATTTAATAATCAGGTTTCTTCATTTCAAATGCATATATGCAGAACCGTTCATCTGTACATTTGGGTTTGTTGATTTAATAATCAGGTTTCTTCATTTCAAATTCATATATGCAGCATGGTTAGTGAAAGTGAAAGTGGAGTTTATGTTCATAAACAATTTATCCTCATCAAGTAAAGGTGTAAATTACATGCAAAATTGTACATCTCGGTCAATTTACACGCAAAATTGTAGATCTCGGTCTTCATTTGATTATTCATTCCCACGATTACAAAACTAAATATATATGCATTTCATGGCGGAGAACTTCTTAGTTTTGTTTGTATATAGTTTTATACCATTAAAAAATTATTATTTATAGACTTATGTGATGGAGGTTGTTTTTACAGTATATGGGCTTGGAGCATCTTTTAAGTGTACAAAATATTGGTAGGTTGTGTACCAAAAAATGTTTGTTAAATAGATATGTTGATGGTTGTCATGTGATTGTCTAAGAAAATAATATAATATTGTTGGAATATTTATTGAATAACTATGCATTTTTTTAATAGAATGTGAATTAACTATTACATATGGATTATGGAACTATGTGGTTGGTTTCAAATGTGTACCAACATTTTCAGGTTTTGATGTAATGACAACTTTTACATTATATTAGAGCTCTAATCTCAAGTTTAATTTCCTCTAATTACATGTGAGAGAGATGTTGAAATATAGGTTGAATAACAACCACACCTCCAAATATAATATGGACCAACAACTACACTTTAACCATAAAACTATATAATTAGTTTCAAATATTTACCAACATACCAAATTTTAATGTAAGAACAAACCTTACATCATATCAAAATTAAAATAATAATATAGGATAGATATATATTATAAGAAAGTGATAAATCCCATGTCAATTTGAAGTCATAACATAATCTCATATATATATGGTATAGACTATCATATCCAATTGAAGTTTACTACTTGATTACTCAGTCACAATAGCTTGACTCCTCCATGTTGCGTTGGGAGATATATTTAATGGAGCAAAACCCTCTCATGGTAACTTATTGAATATGTGCTACATGTACTGTAATGATTTAAACATGGTCATGGAGTGATTGTCGTTTCCCCTATTGCATTTTGATGATTTCATTACAATCAAGACACCCACCCATGTTAGTTGGACACTTCTTATGTTAGATGAGAGTGGTAGTGGTCGACATAAGTTATCTCTTCTAGTGGTCCACATAGGTTATCTCCTCTCGGAGCATTGTTGCTCGTTGTGAATACTTGAGTTCCTTTATGGAGTGTCTTGTTCTTTCACGCGAGGAGTTATCAACCCAACCAGGCCTGGAATTTCACATTTTTGTTTCTATTCAAATCAAATTTTTGTGATGTTGTTATATATTTCATATACGTTATTGTGATGTTGTTATATATTTCATATACCTAATTTCTTATGCAATCATATATATAGTTTTTTCATTTTTTTCCACAGACCCTTGGTCTGTTTTTTGACAGCTTGCTATGGCACTAGAGCTAATTGCTCGTAATGCATTTGCATCTACAAAATGTAAATTTGATTCGCCTCGGTTGAAATAAAATTACCCTTCTTCTTCCAAGGAAAAAAAATTCATATACGTTATTTTACATTTTCATAAAATTCAATGATGTAATGATAAGAAAAACGGAGAAAGACAGTTATGACAGCTGACTACCACCATTGAAAGAATAGTACCAGTTATTGATTTGAAACTAGTGTAGAGGCCGGCCAAAAGCATGCAACCTCAGACACCAAACATCTATAAACCTCAAACACCAAACATCTATAAAAAAAATTATGACGAGACCGTAAACGTCAATTCTACGGCTTGAAATTTTTTGAGGACATATCTGTTGACAGTCAAAAAAAATTTGACCTGTCAAATACGTTTAAAAAATGAAAACAGGTTCCACAAACGGGCAATTTCCAAGCCTGAACCCAACTCCTCACCCACCCAATCATTGATTACCCTAATCATAAGGGCAATGTATTTCTACAAGCATAACCATAATTGTTTTATGGTTGTGGTTCCCTATGTGGATGTCCTCCCCATCCTGCAAGTGTTTCTCAAAGCTTAAATGACTCCTTTCTTCGTGGATGTCCACTTCTCAACATATCAAAGCCTAAATGTTATATATCGCCATGACTGCTTACGTGGATGTCCACCCTCAACATGCATGACATGTCCTAGCTTCTCTATCTTAGCGACACTTTCTCTCACCTTCTCTCGACTTACTCATGATTCATGTACATTCTACAAAGGATGATTCAGTATGGAACCTTTGGGCGACAATCCAGTATGGCACCCTTGGGCTGCATGCCTTTTTTACGGATCTCACCAAGATGCTTTTGTAAAGAAATTTGAGAATAGTTTTTAGTTTAATAAGCATTTTGTAGTGTAACATTTAATGATGTTTTTGTGGTGATATGAATTGTGGGATAGTTATTGTAGTTGGATCAGATCTAATAAGTTAAATGTTGTATTGTTGGGTGATTATTAAATGCCTTTATATTTAGTACATCTAAAAATGTATGAAGTACATATATAAATGTATCACTTGTTTTATCTCAATATAGGCATAGTATTTTAACCGCACTAACAAATTGTGGAGTGTATATATCAATCACTCATCAAATCACTCATCAAAATAAGAGAGCTAGTTGGAAAGAATCTCTCACATCCAATTAAATCTTACAACCTCCTAAATAATAGAAGCAAACAACTTACTAGAGATAAATTCTACATAATCAATATGAAAATAGCTCAATAACCCATTAAAATAGGAGAATGAATTGGATAGAGTCTCTCATATCCAACTAAATCTAACCACCTCCTAAATAATAGAAGCAAACAACTTACTAGAGCTAAATTCTAAATAATTAATATTAATGAACCACAACCTTAGGGTATTGTGGAGAATCCCACAATAACAATAAGACAAGTAGGAGTTAATAACTCTAATGCCCCCTTTTAACAAGTAAAAGATTCATCACCAACAAACACCTTTGATTTTAGAGATTCATCATAAAAAAAAGATCATATACTTATACTAAGTGAAAAAGAAATGGAAAAAAACTAGTAAAATGAAACTATTGTTGTTTTCCCCTTGGAGATATATAGCAACATGGCATCCATTGCAACCACAATGAATTAATAGGGTTGCATGCTTATTCGCACAAGTCCATCACCATGGATTTCATTGCTTAGAAATGCAAATACATGTCCGTGGTTATCTCATTAAAGTATCTCACAAATGACCTATTTTCCACTAATGTGTGATAGTGGTGGTTGGCAATCCTTATCCTCATACTCTTTACCTTTCTCCTAGCGATTTCAATATAGATTGCTTCGCAATTTTTGCAGAAATGACTATGCAAACTCCGAAAGAGAGAACAAATAAAGAAAATCAGAGAAGGTAGTTACAATACCGCACCACATCATTAGTTTTATTTTCCTTTATATTGACAAAAGGCACTTTTGTCCTTGACGTATACATTTTATTTAACAGTAAGTATAGAAAAAACAATTACAAAATGGAAGAACCATGAACCATATCTTTGCAACTTGAATCTTTCAAACAAGGAGTGAGATGACATTATAACTGGACTATAAACATTTATCAAATGACAAGTATATATTTCTCAAATAACAATTATGTCCCAATTCAATCCCACAAGCAGCTAGACTTGAAGAATTTCTATTTATTAATATGTATTAAAGCCAATATTAGAACAAGAAGAATTGGCATCCGAATCTATCAATTTATTTTCAACTATAGAATAAAATATGCCAACCTTGTTCATATATAAATCTAAGCCAATGGGTTTGCTATTTTTTAATGTAGTAATGTGAATTCGAGCTCAATTCAGCCCTTCAAAGAATGGATGTTGTTTGATTTCATTAGCCCCCCATTTGAAAGCCAAATTATGTTATGGTCCTGCTTAAGGGTGTCTAGAAGAATACGAGGGACCTTTTAGATGCAATCCTACTTTTAGGAAACACGCTCACAATACATAAAAATACAACGTGCTCGTGTTATGTAATGCTTGGTCTGGTTAAGCTCGATCCTGACATGTCATATAACATGTGGGTTAGGATAATAAAAACACACACACACTTTATAGTTACAAAACACACACGAGTTATGGAGAAGCAAAATGTGCTTGTGTTTTGAGGAAGAAAAATGAGCATGCGTTATGGAGAATCATAAAAAATGGTTTTGGTGGATGGCTAGGGAAATGAATAAAAAGACAGTTTGCATCATAAATACTTAGGACCTATAGTAATATTTTTAGCATCATCAAGAACAACATCTTAAACAACCATGCCTAACCTCCCAACAGCATAATTTTTCTTTGTGTTGTAATATGGACACCATTAGGAGGCTTTAAGAACTAAGTATGGGTCATAGTCCCTTGACCATGCTTGGGGGAGGAAACTCAAGACTTATGCACTAAATGTAGTTTTTAAGGCTTGAGGTCCATGAACAAGACATCAAACCTGCACATAGGACCTCTGTATGTGATATTTTGCATCTAAGAGAGAATATGCAGTGCATTAGAATTCTCTTAGCACTAGGAACATATATGTAGACATGGTTGAGGGAGGAAACCTAGTCCTTAGGCCCTTAAGGAATCCTATAGACATATAGGGCCAAAAAAACACCTTGAACAAACATGCATGATAACTTAAGGGTATCCTCAAAATTTAACTTGGGATATGGCCATGATTAGGATTTTTTTAGCATTAGATATGGAGGATAAGGTGTTAATCATGGTTTGTATAGAACGCTTTCATTTTAGGTTGTAAACCAACTTTTAGGGCTCAAGGCCCATGAATGACACCTTGAATCACTATAAATGACCTCTCAAGCTGATAATTTTTATTTGAATGGGGATATGGGAACCATTAGGGGTTTATAAGTACTATGTATGTGTCCTAGGACCTTAGATATAATAAGGGGATGAAACCTAGGCCTTATCCCATGGAAGATGATTCTAGCCATCTACATCCAAGAATGATGTGTTGCACAACCTCAACAAAGTCTTCCATGGTATCATTTACCTTGAAATGACGATACTAGTTCTATTAGAACATTTTTAGCACTAAGTACAAATATTAGGCCCCTTGACAAGGTGGGGGGAAACACTTGGTCCTTATGCCTTAAAGGAAATTGTTAACCATTTAGGGCCATAATTGATGCCTACAACCACCACACATGACGTTGAAAGTGAATCCTTTGAATTTTAAAGGGGATATGCATGCCATCACCATTTGTTCAGCGCTAGGTATGCATCTCAAGGCCATGGAAATGGTCATGGGAGGAAACTATGGCCTTAGGCCCTACTAAAGCTTCTAGGCATCCAAGGATAGGAAGGATTCCTTAAAAAATCACACATGGCATATCATAGGTATATTTGGAGTATGAATATAGATGTTAGTGGAATTAGGTGGTTTTGAGAAGCAAATGTGGAACCTCTGAGACATGATTGAGGGAATATACTCGTGCCTTAGGCCATAAAAGAATATTTGAGGCACCCATGTTAATGAACGATTCCTTGAAGCACCACACATGACCTACTCAAGGTATGCTTAGTCTCTAAGAAAATATGCACATGCCTTTAAGAGGTTTTGAGCATTATATATCGATATTAAGGCCTCAACATGGTTAAGGGAGGAAATCCACGACTCGATCCCTAAAAAATATTTTTGGAATCTATGGCTATGCATATTCCTTACTCACTATCCCTCTATGCCTTACTCACTAGCCCTCCCTGCCTTTTGATTTCCATCTCTCTCTATCTCTATGTGTGTGTGTGTGTTCCTTCCCCCCCTCTCTCTCCCTATCTCTATGTGTGTGTGTGTCCCTACCTCACTCCCCATCTCTTAGAACCTCTCTCCACCTTCTTTATACCTCCCTCACTATCCCTCCCTACACCACTCTCTCTCTATTGATCCCCCTTCCCCCTTCTCTCGTTGTTGCTCGTCCCTCCCCTCTCTCTCTCTCTCTCTCTTTGTGTGTGTGTGTGCGCATGCGTCCCTCCCACATATCTCTCTCACACCATCCCTCTCTATCTCTATCTCTATGTGTGTGTGTGTCCCTCCCTCACTCCCCCCCTCTCATAACCTCTCTCCACCTTCTTTATACCTTCCTCACTATCCCTCCCTCCATCACTCTCTCTCTATCAATCACCCCTCCCCCCTCTCTCTCTATCACTCACTCCTCCCCCTCTCTCTCCCACACAAGCTTTCTCTATCTCTCTATATGTGTGTGTGTGTCCCTCCCCCTTCTCTCTATCTATATCTATGTGTGTGTCACTCTCTCACCCCCCCTCTCTCATAACCTCTCTCCACCTTCTATATACCCCCCTCACCA
>LPNX010559620.1:60219-83542 GCA_001517045.1 Pseudotsuga menziesii
GTGTGTCCCTCTCTCCTTGTGTCTACCCCCCCTCACACACACACACACACCTTTTATCCCTCACTCACTATCTTTTTCCTTCACTCTATATCCATCCCTCCCTAACTCCCACTCCTCCCTCTCTATATTATTATCTCTCACACTCTCTCTACATCACTCTCTTTCTCTCTCTATTATACTCCCTCTATTTTTTAAACTTATCCCTTCTCCCCAACCCCCTACCTCATTATGACCCCTATTCTCTGTTTTATTGCATCTCATTCCCCTCTCTTCTACCTCTCTCATCCAACACACCCTATTCCTCCTCTAATACTCCATATCCATCTTTCCATTCACCAATCCGCTCTCTCATCAAACCAACACCCACTTCCTCCCCTCCAACTTATCCCCCTTCATCACTCAAGTCTTGCGTACTGCTTCTAACCCTATATGTATTCAACACCTATTCTCCTCCTAATATTGATCTCAATCCCCACTCCGCTTCACCCTTGTAACCCATTATGTTCCCATTCCATTCATATTTATCCACTTGAATTTACAACATCCTCCTAGGACCTTGAGCCTTCTCCACCCCCTCTCGACTATTAATCATACTCACTCAAACATACAACATCCTCCTAGGACCTTGAACCTTCTTCGCACCCTCTCAACTATCAACCATCCCCACTTGAACTTCTGACATCCTCCTAGCCTCTTGACCCTCCCCCCCCTCCCCCCCCCACCCAACCATCAACCATCCCCACCTGAACCTCCAACATCCTCCTAGGCCCTTACACACCCCCTCCCAACTATTAACCATACATTTGATGTCTTGCATACAGTGCTAGATTTTTTTATTGTACATAACACGCATGCGTTTTAGAAATACATAATGTGCATGTGTTTTGTAGTTCTATAACGTGCGCATGTTTTGTAACTTATATAACGCACACATGTTTTGTAGTTCTATAATGTGCATACATTTTTCAATTCTATAAAGGAGGGAAATGTAATTTGAATATAAACATAACGCGCTCTTGTTTTGTAGCACCTAAACCACGCCAATTCACTTGCTTGCATGTCACCAATATTCCTATGTGTATGGTTTGGAGTTTACTTCGGTAATACCAAACATGTGTTATGGTATATGATAAACCATAGCTAATTGGGAATTTCTTCAAGTTTCTAAAGAATTCGTTGTTTATGCATTCGTTACAGTATGCTACACACAATCATTTTTTACGAAATCTTAAACATAAATAGCATTTTTTCTGCAGATTCTAAATATACAATTTTTATTTAAAAAAAATAGGTTTTCCTATTTTTTTTCAATTTCTACTGTGTCCTAACTCCTTAAATCAAAAAATCATGTTGTCAGTGTTTTTTCCATAACTTTTTCAATTCTTAATCATTTTAAAAACAAATTTTATGGTGCACTAGAAGAAATTGACCTCTACATTCTATAAAAACCCAATTCATGATTATTTTCCTTACGAACTTCAAAGGCTGCACCCACAAAAGATGTACCATTTTTGAGGAATGATCACTTAGATAATTATAAAAATAAATAAAAATTACTAATTTTATTTTTGAAAAATACCATTGCACTAGTGCTATATGTTGTCTACATGCCTGCAAATGTTTGTAGCCCAAAACCATGATTTATACCCTCAAAGGCTGCACCCACAAAAACATATACCTTATCATTTTCCTAAAACATAAAAAACTGACTATTAGAAAAAATGAAACTTGACATAGTTATAAAAAATTTCAAAACATAAAACTTACTTATTCGGAAATGTGATTGAATTTCCTACATGTCATGTTTTTACTCAAAGCAATAGGTTTTGTGTAACTATCTCAAAAAATACAATTAAGTTGAAGCATGCTCAATTTTTCAGTTTTCTATTGCATCTAATGTGTCAAAAGTGACCCTCATTAGCTTGCACTCACCCGTAAATGCTCAACAAAAGAAGGCTTCCACATAGATCACCCACTCCAATCATTAGGAAACAATCACCTTTACAACTCTTAATAGAATTTATGAGAAGCAATTTTATTATAACACTAATAATCTCTACAATACTATGTGCACATTGAAATCCACTGCAATCCACTCTCCTATGCTAATATATGCTAATCTAATCCTATATATGTACAAAGGATTCGAACCACATATCTCTCATATCCTTGGACCCTCCCGTGAGAAATTCAACTCAAACTATGATACCATGTAAAGAAATTAGAGAGTAGACTTTTTCTACACAAAAAAAGAGTTCTCACTGTTCTATTCAATCATGCAATAGTGGATATATAAATACATTAAGCTATGTCTCAATATAGGTACACTATTTTAACCACATAACAAATTGTTGAGAGGATATCTCAACCACTCATAAAAACAAGAGAACTATTGGATACAATCTCTTACATCCAATTAAATCTAGCAACCTCCTAAATAGAATAAACACTCTAGAGATCAATTCTACATAACCTGTTGAGATTACAACATCAGTAGTCATTCTCCAGACTTGTGAGTAATATCAATTCAGAGTTATGAGTCATATCAAGTCCTCTGTATCCTCATGTGACTGAGGTGGTGATGTTGTAAATCTTGTGAGTAATATCAAGTCAGTAAACTTGTGTGTAATATCAAGTTATCCTTGTGAGTAATATCAAGTCAGTAAACTTGTGTGCAATATCAAGTTATCCTTGTGAGTAATATCAAGACAATAGACTTGTGACTAATATCAAGTCCTACATATATCCTCATGTTTTCAGGTGGTATACTTTACTGTGTACTATTATACTATCTGATGTATTACTAGTCATGGTCACTAAATGTTATAAGTCTCCTTTAGGGCTTAGCTACACATAGTGTGATATACTTTAGCATGTAACTATATGGACCGGGGTAATAATTGTGATCATAAGCATGTGGAGCAATTCTTCTAAGTATGATATGATAAGATGGTTAAATTAATTAATATACATTTGGACCATGCAATATTTAATTAATGATAAATGAGATAAGCATAGAGAAAGAGTAAGGAGTCGAAGTGCCTATGGCAGGCCTTTAGTGGACTCAAATTACAAAGACACCAGTTAAGCATCATTTGTAGAAAATAAGTTTCAGTTAAATAAGGAATCTCTCCTTGATTTATGCAAAGTGTTTCTTCGTAGATGGAACTGACTGTGAAGCACTAAATACATCCTGTTAAACTCCTAACTAGTGGTCAAGCAGTCAGTTGATGATTGGGTTCAACCCAATCAAGCTCACATTTAGTTTAGTCAGTCGACATTTAGATAAAGGAAGTTAACTTTTTGTGAAAGAAAGAAGGTGCATATCTTCTGTATGGAAGAGAATTTGGGGTGCCAATATGACACCAAGACTAGGTAGGCGCTAATGTTGGGCACGGTGAAGTAATTAGTGCACATAGTGCACCAAAAGAATGCTACCATTTGCTACCTCCTCCTTTGTGTAATTAAAATCTTGTTATTAAAGTGTGGTGCACTTGGAAAGGCTCATAAAGTGTTCCTAGTTATCTCTATTCTCTATTGTTGATTTGATATCTCTTATCATGGAATCTACACATGTATTGAAAACCATTCTCTGCAATTATCTATCATACTCAAAGAATTATTGGGTTTTTCATCCTCCGAGTTTGTAGGGTTTTACAAGAGAACATATTGTGTCTTATGGATTGAATTATTTATGTGACTGGATTGTTTTATGAGATTAACATATGTTGTAATTGATTATCAAAAGTTTTAAAGTTCAAGCATCTTCAATTTTTTCTCGAACATTGACATAACCAATTTGTCAATGAGCCACAACGTTATGATTTTATAAAGTATCCAACATTAACAATAGGGAAAATAGGAAAATAACTCCAAAATATTAGCCCCTATACCTTTGGTACAAGAAAAACCTTAATAGAGACCATAAATCGATAGTGCTCTTATTTTCAAAAGTTTTATTCCTTCTTTGAAGCTTTAGACATGTCAATATTATATTTCCATCTTTCTTTACTACTTCCACAATTTAAGGGCACGTACATGTAAAGTGTGCACATGTAATGATGCGTACACATATTATCGTACACATACTAGCACACACATTATATTTTACACCCTCTCTTTTCTTTCTCTTATTCTCCCTAAAACCCCCTTCCCTGTGTATAACCCCACTCCCCCTCCCTCACTACAACCGCACCACCTTTCTCTCTTGATACCCACCCAATACCCCCTTTCTCTTCCTCTCCACAAAATCCATCCCCCCTCTCTTACCTCCTCTCTTCTTACAATAGGGGTTAGGAGTTTTGGGCATCCATTTCCATGAATAACACCTAAAGCCATGAAATAGGATCTCTAAAGGGTAGTCTTGATTCCAAGTATGAATATGGTTGTGTCCATTCTAAGGTATCAGATTCTAGGTATATTTTTTTTGTGCTTATACATGGTTGAGGTATGAAACATATGCTTTATTCCATAAAATAAGAATGTAATCATCCGGGTTCAAGAACGATACCTTAGTCTAGTACACACGACCTCTCAAGCATATAATTGGATATGAGTATCGATACTAATGATATTAGAAATCTATGATCAGTAAGTATAGGTAATAATGTCCTAGACATGGTTGAGGGAGAAAATTCAGGCATTATGCCTTAATGAAGATGATAGAAATATAGGATCAAGATCGATGCCTCAAACAAAAAAAATGACCTCCTAAGGGGATATGGGAACCATTATGATTTTTCAAGCAGAAGGTATGATCCAGAAGGCCATCAAGAAGGTCATGGGAGGAAACCTAGTTGGAATTAGTCCCTAAATGATCATTTTGCACATCCAAATCCAAAAATAATGATAATTACACACATATTTATACATCAAGCTTTGTCCCAAGATATGCACACACTCTTAACTACTCTAACAACATGTTGAGAGAATATATCAACCACACACTAAAATAAGATCTAAGATCTCCCCTAAATCTAACAAACTCAAACCAACTCTAATGTAAGCATTATCTCCAACACCCTCATTTAATACATACATCATAGAGAACAACATTGAAATCAAATACAAATATGATATTTTTCTAGTATGGTCTTCATTAGCATGTTGATCCACTATGAAATATTTTTTAGACTCCGCTATTTCTCACCATCATTTTCAAGCTTAGCATTTCGATCCATTTAATCCATTTAAGACACAACTTCTTCTTAGCATCAATGAGGCCCTTGTATTACTACACTTAATTGTGACAAAGTTACATAAGACTTTCCCTTATTTTGCACAAAAGTAGTCAAGTAACTAGACCATTTTATTGACATACTTCCATCTTTTACTATTAATCTTGACTTCACAAGACCCAACATTCAATCATATAGGAAAGTAGTCTAGATACTAAATATATCTAGAAGTCAAGCATACAATTTGACATGTTTTACACAAGTATACAAATTGCAGTCACAACCTACTACATTTGACATGTTTTACACAAGTATACAAATTGCAGTCACAACCTAATAACATTGTTCTTACCGGCATACATGACTCGTTGCATTCAATTAAGAAACACAAGTTTATGTTACATAAACTCTTCAAATTGCACACCCAATTAAAAAAAACAAAAATTATTGTTTCATATGTTCTTTGCAAACTGTTCTGCAAATGCAATTGAAGGAAATGAATGCAATAACATCGTTGGGCATAAGATGAAGGAAATGAATGCAATAACATCGTTGGGCATAAGATTAAGGCTCGTTCGAAACATGCACAGGTTGTTTACTGCACAAGACTATGCTAAGAATACTGGAAGTGAATCCTCCCATTGTTTCCCAATTCTTGTGATTCATGCCAACCACATGGAAGCTGACGTGTATGTCATTGATTTTCTCTATCAATCAACCATGCCCATATTTGCATATCTCTTAGCAATCGTCCACGCAGTAACCAAAACACAGCCAATTATTTTTTGTCAAAGGGAATGGTAGTTCCTTCATTGTATGCATGTACGTCCTCCTCTATATATCATGCTTTCATAGATCGTACCAAAATTTGTCTTTAAAACATAGTTGAAATCCATCCTCACACAATCCATCAAATCTTGAATACAGAGACAGCCACAATGACAACCAACATTGAGGCATGGGTCCATGTATTGACAGTTGTAGGAAAAAACACAAATCTATCTGTTGAAGATGGCTTCAAATACTAGTGGCGGCTTCACCATCCAAACAAGAAGAATGTTGTCATGGAAGGCTACAAAATATAGATCACCATTTTGCTGGCCTTTAGTAACCCCCTTCCATCAGATCCAATGATCGCAAATCTCCATCTTTCACCTTCAGTGTTGATCTCCTCTCACAAATGACAGGCGACTCATGCAGTTCTTTGCAGCTCAACGTGTCCACAAATGACAGGCGGCTCACACAATTTTTTGCAGCTCAATGTGTCGAGTAAAATATATAACTAATTAACTTACCTTCAATTAAATTATAGAGCGGGGTTGGTAAACTTAGAGTTTACTAAATTCCCATGATAATCTCAAGGAATTATGATACGGTTCTAATCTGATATGATTGTAATTTAATCTCAAAGAATCAACTCTTATTAATAGCAAAAGAATTTCATAAATTATGAGGCTAATTATTCATTTAGCTAATAAGTAAGAAAATAATTTAAAACCTAATTTACATAAACATTCATTAACCTAGTCAAATTCTAATCATACTATTTCAAATCAATGCTTTGTGTAATCATAAGTCAAAAGAATTCTATGTTCACAAAAACATCTTCTTGAAAAACAATCAACTCTTATCCTACTTCAAATCCCAAATTCTAGTTGACATAACTAACCCTAATTCTATCTTCTTAATGCAAATGATTTAATATCTCAAATCAAATCATCGATCAATCAAAGAACATGCCTATTCTAAGAGTCTCAATAACCAAATCAGGAAACAACTTTCACATCTAAAAATACTTGTTATAAAGGAAATGCTACTACTCCTCTTAAAATAAACCAGTTGGTTGAACTGCTAGACTTTCTAGATCTTTGAATGGAAATTGCCTTAGTGCTAGATCTAAAATAAGATACAAGTTATTCCCAAAAGATCTATCTTACAGAGTATAACAAAGCTTAGCTTCTATATATCCAAAATAAACTCAGAAAATAAACCCTAATTCATCTAAAAATTCATACAATATCTTCGGCTTCAACACCCTGTAAATTTATCAAATTTATTCAAGTTTCCAACAGACTGTAAATGATCTAAGCTTTTGTCAATCTGACTATAAAAATTCCACTCTACCAAGACTAAGCTTTTAAAATCGCTAACTACATACTCTGGCCAGATATTCATACAACTAAATCTACAACATGATCTACTTAAACAAAGAAAAGAAACTAAGATCTAAAAATTCTTTTATGACTTGTCATGCTATCTTACTTACATTATTTATAGCCGAAATGAAAAGACTAGTTCTATAAAAGGCTAGATCCACATAAAGGTTAAATCTACAAGATTGATTTTAAGCTAAATGTTATCATTATGAACAGATGGATGCATAAGAAGTGAATCAAACGAAGATGTGAACACACTACTCTATTCTGCAAGCCATACATAGGAAAAGAAACCGTTCAGGATATTCCTACACATTCACATCCATGAAACTATAGATTTACTATTGAAGCATAACGTATAACGAGAGATAACATTTTAAACAAATAGTGTGGAAAGACTTTGTATAATAATATAAACAAACAGACTTACTAATCGAACGCATGAACACACACAGTGGTTGAAGGTGAGCCCCCCTTCAAACACTGTCAAACCAGAGCTTAGAAACTTAAAATAAGTGCAGAATTAGATTAACAGTTTGAAACACAATTCACAGTATCTACATGTGTCCCCTATTATAGGTATTTATAGGTTATATTGTGGGCCGACGATTCAAAGATCGACCCTTAAAAATAGTTATAAGAGTCATAAAATAAATAGATGGAAACAAAGGCCTTGCGTAAAAATGAACATGCACTAAAATTACTACGATTCTTCCACATTCTCTACCACAAATCTTCAGACTGCCGATAGCTAGGACCGCAGCTCCTGGAGGTATTTGAGCAACAATTGTTAACTAATAATATTCACAGGCACCACATAGCAAGACCATAAATCCACTTTAACTCAAATCTGCCATACTTCGAACACTTGTCCCTTTGTTTTGTTAGTGTTGGATTAGGCGCAGGATTAGGTATCAAATCGACCAGACAAGGGAGAGTGAAAAATATGCATATTAAACAAAGATTCTATACCAAAAAATTGTTCGTTAGATGTGACCTTTGAAATTCCTTTGAAAAATAAATGAAATAGGTGGAATAATAATTAAAAGTACCTTATCAAAGGCTTCGTAGAGTAGTCTTCAAAGTTTATATAAATGAAGCCAAAACTGATGACAAACATAGAAAAAACTTGATTAAAATGCTTGGTTCCTTATTTAAAATGTAGTAAGGACATATACAAAACAATGAGCCATTAATTCTCTCTTACATAGTAGTCAAGGTTCCACACTAAAAATAAACACATAAAAAACTACACACTAACAATGCATGTTTTCCACAGCTACCAATTCTCATACCAAATTGTAAAACAAGATGACACACAAAACTCATTTTTTTTATTAGGTTACACACATATTTATACATCAATATTTTGCTCAAGATAGGCACACACTCATAACTACTCTAATAACCTATTGAGAGAATATGGACCAACCACACAATAAAATAGTATCTAAGGTCTCTGGTAGATCTAACTAACTCAAACCAACTCTAATGTAAGCATTATCTCCAACACAATTCTGTCCACATGGATCAAAGATTGGCACCTCAAGGAATTTGTTTCCTTGGTAGATCCAAAGTTAAATTAATCTATGTTGGTCTGCAATTCTTACACCAATTTACTTTATGTACAATTTCCATAACTTATAAATTCATTGATTACAAACTATAAAAAAAATAACAAAGAAAAATATGAATAAAATTCAAACATTATCATTATTATTTTACTTTTAATTCTCTAAAATATAATATTAAACCAACATATATGGATCTATGTTAAAATCTATTCAATATGCTATTGTAAAATTTAATATAAATTTTTTTATTTCAAATTCATCTTTAAAATTGAGATTTAATAAAATATAATATAAATTTATTTATTTCACATTAAGTTTTAAACTTGAAAATTAAGATAAAATGTAGACATTGAAAAATGTTTTTTAATTTCCACTTTTCTTATATTACAAACAATCATAATTCCTTTATATCTAACCATTTTTCAAAAAATAAAAGATTTTTTATTTAAAATATCTATATAACATCTCAATTTCAACATTATTTCCTAAACAAAAGTAATAATGCAGGGACAGGTCTTGCGAGCCTCCGCTACCATTATTCTCAATGCTGTAATAGGAGCCCTTATTCCCAATGCTGCAAGAGAAAACCACATTCAGTACAATTTAGTTAAAATAACTTACACCAAAAGTTACATATTTTGGTAAACAATCTAAACTAAACACAAACACATAGTCCCATGATCTTAGTCTAACAATTACACCACATTATACGACCCCAACAAAATAGACATTAATTACTACCTGGTGACGACTTTAATATTGAAAAACAGCAATACAACAACAAGGCCAACACCAATTTTCTAGTTTCTAAATAAATCAAATTAAAAAGTTACGTTCCCTGTGAAGGGGCAGATTGTTTAAAGGAAACATGCATACATACACGACCGTGCTACGCATCGAATGTACTTCAGAGTGAGGATTATTAGCGCATGTGCATATAGCGTGTCACGTCAAGCCTCATCTTCTATCATGCACGATTCTTTATCCCAAAATTGGATGTCTTTGTTCGTCAATCGTTGAAGAGCGACCAGAGCCAAGTATTATTTTAACAGAGTATAGGATGGTTTTCATGCTCTACAGAATAATGTAATGAGCGAGCGAAAGCAGGAAGCATGCCACCACTTTCTACACTTCAAATTTCAATCAAATGCATGCTATGCAGTGGAGGATATTGTAAATTGCGGGGTTTGTTGGGTTCCAGATTTGATCAAGAATCAGCCAATGAAGACTATTAAACGAATTATGAATCGCAGCTTATAGTGTTCGCCAAACTAATGAGCAGTATTGAAAGAGTCAATAAGTTATATTATATTAATAGGTAGAAAACAACGTGTGTGTATATATATATATATATGATTTCGTTAACATGGTACAGTATGGCCAATGACAAGAATTGATAAGAGAATCAGCATAGATCCAAATACACCATGTGTAAGGTTCTCCTAAAACTATGGACTATGTAAGAGGTTTTGAGCATGGTTTTAAAACTATTTGCAAGGCCCTCATAAACCATGTACAATAAAACCATGGGTTGTTTATGTGGAACCTTTGCAAGGCCCTTCTAAACTATGACCATGGGTTGTTTAGGAGGCCTTGCACAAACAATGTGAAAGGCCAACAAATTTTTTCCAGATAATTCAATTTTTTATTTTTTATTATTTTGTTAGGTAGGAACATTACAACATCTCCCCCATATTGTATTGTTCCCCCATAATGTGTTGTTTTTATGACTAACATTTTTTTCGTGGATAATTAAATTTGTATTGTAGGTAAGAACATTACAACATCTCCCCCATATTTAATTGTTTTTGTGGCCAACATTTATTTTGGCCAATAAAACTTTATAAGATCTCCATAGATCTCCCTCCTACTGAGCTGTAGCAAATATTTCTAGATATTTCTTGTGTGTATTGGCCTTCATTTGTATTTCTAAATAAACAAAAAATAAAATTGTAGAAATGAAGTTTTTTTTCATAACACATACTTCCGAAAACAAAGATAGAGATCTCTCTTTAAATTGATAATTTAAAAAAATTACTTTTTTAAACAAGCTTCATGATACCTTTTCCATTTTTACTTGTTTACACCATGATTGTGTCAAGAGACTAGCTTTTTACAACCAATGCAAGTCAGTGAGACTTGTCACTTAGACTAAAAAGAAAAAAAACATAAAAAGATTGATTACATTTCAAAATAGATTTATATAAAAAAATATTAAATTTCAATACCAAATTCTATTAAGTCATTCGTAAATATTAATTAAATATTTTGATAAATAGTTACAATACAATTAAATCTTGATATAAGTTGGATATTAGTTTTAAAATAATTGCAAATTAATTAATAATTAAATAAATTGCGAGTATTTTATTTCATAATTAATTAATTTATGCAACTTTTGTAATGGAAAATATATTGGAAGATGTATATTGTAAAGTTAATAATAAAACAATTAATTAGATATTAGTTTTTGTAATAGTTGTAAACTAATCAATAATAAAGTAAATTGCAATTATTTTACTTCATAATTAATTAGTGAATGCAACTCTTATCTATTTGTAAGATTTATGTGTAAACATTTACAACATGATTACAAATTCAAATACTTTGTGCTTAGATTCGAGAATATATTGGATTGTGTAGTATTAAGTTAATAATAAAACAATGAGTTAGATACTAGCATAAACCAATCTTCATAATTAATTACTGAATGCAACTTTTATCTATTTGTAAGATTTATGTGTTAACATTTACAACATGATTACAAATTCAAATACTTTGTGCTTAGATTCGAGAATATATTGGATTGTGTAGTATTAAGTTAATAATAGAACAATGAGTTAGATACTAGCATAAATCAATCTTAACTTTGGCTCTATCAAGAGTTTAGAGAATCAAATCATGGTTTGCATCTCAAAGAATTTAATGTTTATGATAGCTTGATATAATCAAAGTTCCGATAAATCTAGATGTTGGTATATTAAATTCCAATACTCTTTAAACTAGTATACTTAATTATTCCTATAATATTTTGAAATTGGTATTGATAGGTATTAATTATTCCTATAATATATTGATAGGTATTGATGCTAACATTTTGAATGGTGACTGAAAAAATGGTACATTCTAATCTTTGATAGGTATTGATGCTAACATTTTGAATGGTGACTGAAAAAATGGTACATTCTAATCTTAATCCTAATAAATATTTAATTATTGGGGTTGTGAACTACAAGTCACCTAGTTTTTGAGTGGTGACTGAAAAAAATGGTACATTGTAATCTTAATTTATATTACTATTATTGATATTGGATGTTTGTAAGAGTGGTTGAGTGCATTCTAGGAATATTTTATCATGGGGGTTGTGAACGACAAGTCACCTAAAGGCTAAAACTACTATCTTCTTACCCATTTGTGATAACTTTATTTCTTTGAATGATGACTTGAGTCTGTTGCTGGATAAAAGTGGTGGTCACCTTTACTTTGCTGTTTTTTTTTGTGACGTGCCATGTGTGATATTCGACCTCCTCACACCATCCAAGCAAACAGAAAAACTTGTTACAAACGGGAGGATCAAAAGGTAAGGAAAGTATCTCTATAGTGAGATTAAAAAACCTAACAAGAAAAATAAATAGATCTTTGTAAATTCCACCAGAGAATTACGGAATATGTCCATATAATGTTTACATACACCTCCTAACAAAAAAATAGATCCATGTAATGACTTAAAAACTTAAAAAAAACGAACAATTAAGGATATTAAGGACGAACAAACCTTAAAATCTTTGATAAAAGATTAACTGGAAACTAATACGAGTTAGTGGGACAGGTACATGCAGAATAATTGATTAAAGTACATTAAAGTAGGTTTCAATCAGTAAACATTAAGCCTATGACTACAAAGGTAATCTTATCCGGTCTTCGTTTCACTAAGGTATATGTCTGAACAATGGTTATTTCAATGGAAACCAGCTTGCATATCCGGTTTCTAGCTCGATCTATATTGGCTCATATGGAATGTCCCACTTTGTACATATTCAATAACAGCGATAGCTGAAGAATAATTTCAAAGAATGCGTCATTTATCCTTCAAAATAGTTCATGTGATGTGAAGGCATATCCTTATTCACTTTTCAGGATGCCCATTTTATTTGACAGCCTTACTTCGCTAGACACATAAGGTAAAGGAACGACCCGAAATGATGATGCTGGTCTGTAACCTGTCCTAGTTATCCGACAGATATTCTTTGTTTCTTGTCTCGATCGATGAAAATTGCAGACATATATTCAGCTAGCCTATCTGAAAAGGGTCCCAACGATATTAGTAAAAATATCTCGGTCAATTCTGGCAGGGAAGAAAACAAGAAAAATATAGATAACCATGCCCGGCCTATCAGTTTAGTCAGATAAGGCGACTGGCTCTATCTTGTCTGAATTCTCTATTTAAAGAGCTTGCTTCACTTCCAAGCAAGCAATTGCCAACTCTGCCCCAACTGCTTGGTATTTTGGGCGCAATTAGTCTCTTATGAGATTCGTTTTTAATTGTAGTGAAAGAACGAGCCATCTCTGATATTTTTGGGTTACGTCGAGCAACAAACTAGGTAGGATTTGATATTTTTAAGAGCGTCGCAGCAAGATTAATGAGGGAAGTATGCATGTCTTAGAGGCCGGGACCTATGCGTTACATGCAGTGAAAGCACGATGATTATTCTTCTCGCATTGGTTTGCGCAGTCCTATCTCTAGTGGGGCTCGCTTCAGTTGTTCCGTGGGGCTGCATTTGGAGGTCATGCCAGAATCACATGGCTAACACGGGCATGAAGGAGATATTCATACAAGCGCTCCCCTTAACCATCTATGGAAAATCAATAGGACATCCCCCGGGGTTACCGATTACAACGGGTTGCGCTATCTGCTTGGCGGAATTCGTTGAAGGTGAAGGTATAAGACTGTTGCCAAGCTGCAACCATGGCTTCCACATGGTATGTATAGATAAATGGCTTCGCTCTCACTCTTCATGTCCTACCTGTAGACATTGTGTTCCTAATCATGGCTGCAAAGACATGACAAACAACATTCAGCGCAACAAATCAAACGCCCCTGAAGGGCAGATTCATCAGCCAAGGGCATCTGAAGAATCCCAAGAAATCTTAGATATAGAGTCTGGAATTAAGCAATAGAATATATGCCCTTGCAAGAGAAACTAAATGGAGTGAACGGGACCAGTAATAAAATGTTTGAGATAGGCGCAATGGCATCCGAAGCAATACTGCGAACAGGTCAAGCGTGCGCTGAATATTATGAAAGTATAGATGAAACTCAGGGCACACCAGTTTCCGGACAATTTGAAAGCATACCAGGCGGTGCCTACCAAAATTACATAGCATATGGTCGTCAATCCTTTAGATTTAGATTAATCCACTGTATATTAAGATCACTACATGACATAGAATGTCAAGATCCCGAAACTTGTTGTTGAAGGCGTGGTTCCTTATGTTATATTTAAGTAGATGTTTTAAATATATTTTTATATGGAAATAGAAGTTTATCTCGGCTCAAATTGATAGGTTAACTGTCACAATTAAGTTGAGTTATCTTATATGCTTTTTTGTTTTTTATTTCTTTTTCTTGTTCTTGTAATTATTTATCTCGGCTCAAATTGATAGGTTAACTGTCACAATTAAGTTGAGTTATCTTATATGCTTTTTTGTTTTTTATTTCTTTTTCTTATTCTTGTTCTTTATAGTTGTAATTATTTATTGTTTATTTTATTTTTTTATAATTTTTTTATACATAAATTATAAGTTATTTTTATTTTTTTCATAATTGTTTATTTTAAATTTACTTTAAATAATAAGATATAAATACTTATCCATATAATTATATACTAGCAACAACCATATTACTAAAATTAATATGCTTGAAATGCGGTATTTGACATATTGATAATGTTATTTTTACAAAAGAATGTGTTCCTTGCATATAGCTAATAGTTAAGATAATATAACAACCACTTAATTTATGGTTGTTAAGTTTATAGTTGAAGTTAGGTTCATAGTTGTATCTTCATTGAAGTTAAGCTACTAAGCCAAGTTATCTACATTAACTCGACTCCCAATTGCCGATGGAGTTCAACTATCACATAAGCTACATGTTACCTAAGTGATTATTCTTGGTACATGGTTTCATTGCAATCAACGTCAACTTCTCGTGCTAAGAGATGGAGTTCATCTAAATTTAATTTAATAGTTGTATAACTATTGGAATAATCTAATAGCTATTGAATATAACAGGGATTAGAATTGAATTCTGTATAATCATTGAAGTTAATCTAATATTTATCCAATATAACTCTAATTAGAGTTGAAGTTAAACTAATAATTGTAGAATCATTGGATTTAAGCTAATAGTTGTATCTAATAGTTAATTTAAAACTTAATATGTTGTCAATTGCAATTCAAGTAAAAGTCACGATTGGAGTTGAGGTTAAACTAATAGTTGTATCATCAATTTATTTAAGCCAATAATTGAATTAAAAATGGAATAGTTGAAGCTGAAGTTTGTTTTTTCAACTATCACGAATTGAACCTTAAAAAAAAACCAAAACCTAATTTTATCTATATGGAAAACCTAAACATGTAATAAGAATTATATATTAGCTTAGCTAGATGCCCAAGCCCAACTGCTAGATGTACAAGTTTATTAGGAGTTTAGAGGAGTTTATTAAGAGTTCTAAGTATTTTATTAGGAGTTCGACTAGATGCCAAATGCAATTGGACTAAACCTTATGTGATTAGAGTTGAAGTTAAGCTAATAGTTGTAATATCATTGGAATTAAGCTAATAGTTGTATTTAATAGTTAAGTTAATATTTATCCAATATAACTGTGATTAGAGTTGAAGTTAAGTTAATAGTTTAAGAATCATTGAAGTTAAGCTAGTAGTTGTATCTAATAATTGATGGTGTTAAACTCGTAGTTGTATTTAATAATCGATTTTAGTTTTTACAAGTATCGCTATTTGTACTCTTAATTAAGCTATTTTTTATTTTTTTGAAATTATTAATTATTAATTTTGGACTGACCCCATAGAATCAATCTGAACAGTACACTTGTCTCATTCTCGTTTAATCTTGGATGACACCCATAGAGTTAATGTGGACAATACACTTGTCTCATTTAGATGAAAAAACATTAATGGTAGTCCACCCAAAATTTTAAGATATATAGACTTATCAATGTAAATATAAATTATATGTTAAAACTTATATCTTCACCTTCATTTTATTATTTATTCTCGCAATTTCAAAAATAAAAATATATACATTCCATGTGTTCAAATTTTTTTTACATTTTTTTCAATGCATATACATATTTGTTAGAGATAGTTTCAAATTGCTTCAGAGGTATATATATAATATTAAAACAAATCAAACTTATCAAAATATAAGTATATATATATGAAAAAATATGTACTCGTGGCATTGTTGGAGAGTTATTTGCAGATTATATGGGCTTGGAATGGTTGTAATATGTACCATATATTTAACAATAAAGATAAACGTACATAAAGCAACTGTGCCAATAGTTTTTGCTCCGGGACCATTTTTAAGTGTGCAGAAGAATAGGATTATGTCTACAAAAAAGAGCCATGAGATTTGTGTTGGTCAGATTTGTTTTTGAAGGGCATCATGTGAATGGATAGGAGAGCAATATAATATTCATAGTCATATAAAGATGGATTCAGTAAATAACAACGGACGATATATAAATGTTGGAGAGTAATAATTCTCCGGGGGGTTGGCTTTGGATTATTGAAGATCAGCGGCCCTATTGAGTTTTGGCATGGCATCGCCGTCCACCCATGTGGAGACTCGAACTGTAGGAGCACAGTTATAAAGAATTTTATATCCAACCCAATCTCAATCGCAAGTCCTGTTATAGACTATCTTATCCAACTGAAGTTGACTACTTCACTTATAGATCATCTTATCCAAGTGAAGGTAGACACCCTCTCATCATAACTTACTGAATATATGCTACAGGTATCTAATGATTTCGCCATGTTCATGGAGGGATTATCTTTTCCCACATGGTCTATGATGATTTCATTACAATGGAGACACCCACCCATGTTAGTTGGACACTTTTCATGTAAGCTTAGAGTGGTTGTGGTCCACATAGGTTATCTCTTCGAAGAGCATTGTTGCTCACTGTACATCTCTTGACTTCCTTTATCGAGTGGCTTCAATCTGCCTCGTCATCCATCCATCTTATCATTGATTACCTTAATCATAAAAGTCAATGTATCTATCTAAGCATAAATAGATTATGGTGCTGCTTTCCTACGTGGATGTCCATTCTTCAACACGTACTCCATACTTTCCAAGTGTTTAGTGTTTGTTGACGAGTTCTCTAAACATGACGAATTTTATGAGTTTTTGTTATGGATTTTCAAGGAATTTTCAAAACGCCTAAAAAAACACTGCTAGATCTTATAAAGTGTGAGGTTAATTAGTCTGAAAGTCAAAATAGTCCTCTAGTTGGAGGGCTTCTTTTGTTAAAGCTTAAACCATATACAAAATTTTGTTTTTCTAGGTTAATATCTAACCGTGTTTAACTTTCAGTTGTTAGCCAAAACCAAGACGACTAAACTTGAGTTTACTGCTCAGTTAATATTAAAAATTAAATATTTTCACGTCGACCTCTTTTTCTTTTTTTTCACTTGTCGGGTAAAACTTGTCTATCTCCCGACTAGAAAAGTCTATCAACTTTGGTCGGCCTTTCGACTCGACTGATTTACTTCGACTTACTTGTCAGTTCTACCAACTGATTTTACCTCAACCACTTGTCACTTCAAAGTTGGTTGACTTCAACCTCTAAGTCGGCTCACCTCTTCGATCTCTCAAGTCAGCTCACTCAACCGACCTTGTCGGTTCACTTTGGTCGAAATCTAGAAAGTATTTTTGTTAGTCTAAGAGACTTACGAAATTACAAATGCTTTTCACCTGTGAGTAAGATGAAGTAAAATGGACACATTAACAAATCCAAATAACTTATAAAAAACATATGCCCAAATATGTAGGAAGACTTGAGTCGACCAATGTGCCATAAAACTTGGAACTTTCACGCGGTGATAAATTTATGGGTTCTTTGATCTTTCACTTAACTAGAATGGTAAAAGACATTTACACAAGTAAATCTGGAAATATTGTGGGGCCAAATAAACATGCATTCAACCATAAACTATTTCATATATATAACTATGCGGAAATAACAAAGATATTACAAACTTGTTGGCTCACCGACTGATCCTTTTACATAGCTTCGGCTCTTCGACTAAATCACATACACAGAAGCTTGAGCTTCAACTTCACTCTGTGCTCAGAGTTTTCTTTTTCTCACCCGGAGTTCTCTCTACCTCTCTATTATGTCTAACCTAATTTACAATCTTCTTCTTCTATTTATAGGCAACCTAAAAAATTGCTTCTACATGGATCGACTGACTCTCCATTAAAGACTGTAATAACTATCTTACCTAACAACTTAGCTTCATAAATAAATTTGACTAGATTACATTGCCGAATCGTGGACTCTACCCTCTTATCAGACTGATCAACAAGATCTTGACTGATATAGACTCTAACAGATCCGGCTGAGATTCAACTACGAATCTGCGAGTAATTACATTTTCCAACACTCCCCCCTTAATTATGAGCAGATGGGGATTTTTAAAAACAAAATTTACAAAATGTTTCAGAGCTTAGACATGCTCTGTTTATGATAGAGTTCACTATGGAGAACTTTTCATTCCAAGGTAACTACACAGATACTGGAATGTATCCTTTGCAAATGGTTTTGTAAATATGTCTGCAAGTTGATCTTCAGACTTGCAAAATTCCAAACAAATTTCCTTGTTGTTCACCAACTCTCTTATGAAATGAAACTTTGTGTCGATGTGCTTGGTTCTCTTATGAAACACATGATTCTTTGATAATGCTATGGCTGAATTGTTGTCACAGAAGATGGTTGTTAGTTCTTGATGGTTCTGTGATAAATCTTTTAATACTCTCCTCATCCAAACAGCTTGACATGTAGCACTTGTCGCTACAACATACTCTGCTTCGGCTGAAGCCAAAGTTACTATGGGTTGTTTCTTTGAATCCCATGAAACAACACATGTACCAAAATGAAATGTGTACCCAGATGTGCTTTTCCTGTCATCTATGATGCCTCCATTGTCACTGTCAATGTAGCCAATGAATTTAATTTTTTTTAGGTTGAATACATAATACCAAGGTCTTTTGTGCCACTTACATACTTCAGAATTCTTTCACCTGCTTGCCAATGTGATTCTTTTGGTGACTCCATGAACCTTAAGATCAGACTTACTCCATACATGATGTCTAGTCTTGTCGTTGTCAAATACATAAGGCTTCCAACAAACCTTTTGAACAACGTAGGATCAACAGTGGATCCTTCATCATCCTTACTCAATTTTAAACCTGCTATTACTGGTGTTGGGGTTGTCTTGCAATTAGACATATTAAACCTTTTTAAAACTTCACTTGGATACTTTGTCTGTGATATAAAAATACCACTTTCAAACTGTTGAACTTCAATGCCCAGAAAAAACTTCATAAGCCCCAGATCAGTCATTTCAAATTCACTTTCCATGACTGCTTTAAAATCTGCTATGCCAAAATCACCAGTAAATATTAAATCATCTACATATAGGCAAACAATTAACATATTACCTTGCTCATCTACTTTGGTGGACAAAGTCGGTTCACTTTCACTTTTGTGAAACCCATTTTTAGTGAGATAGGAATCAATTCGATTGTACCAAGCTCTAGGAGCTTGCTTCAAACCATATAATGTCTTTTTCAATCTATACACTTTATGCTCTTGACCTGGAACTTGATACCCTTGTGGTTGTTCCACATATACTTCCTCTTCTAGATAGCCATTTAAGAATGCCGACTTGAGATCCATTTGATGAACAAGCCATTTTTTTTGTGCAGCAATGGCCAAAAATGTTCTAACTGTATCCATGCGTGCAACAAGTGCAAATGTTTCATTGAAGTCTATACCGGGTTGCTGTGTGAACCCTCTAGCTACCATTCTTGCTTTGTGCTTTTGCACATTCCCATCAGCATCTTGCTTGGTCTTGTAAATCCATTTGACACTGATTACATCTTTGTCTTTTGGTACATCAACCAGTTCCCATGTCTAGTTCTTCTCAATGCATTCTATTTCTTCATCCATGGCTTGTGCCCATACTTTTTCTTCAACAACTTCTTCAAATGTTAGTGGATCATATATAGGAGAAAATAATGCAAAGAGAGAATGAATTTGGTGTACCAGCTTCATATATCTCTCGCCGACCTCTTGTCTTCACCGGTTTTGTCGATGTCGACCTTGAGGAAATGCTTGATGGAGTATGTTGTCATTTTGGTGTGCTTATCCGTGTAGCTTGAGCTGCTACTTGTGTCGATGGTCCTTGTGCCGAACCAAGTCGTGGTATCATGGGAGTCAATGGTGCTGCGACCGATTGACTTACATGTGTTTGAACCACTTCTTCTTCCATATCATCATTGTCGACATTTGACACAATCTTGACATTTATGTCAATGGTTCCATCCCATGATTCATTCTTGACAAATTGAACATCTCGACTGATTATCACTTTACTTGCGAAAGGGTCATACAACTTGTATGCTTTTGTGTCTTCAGAATAGCCGACAAAAATACATTTATGTCCCTTCTTGTCTAGCTTCCTTCTCAGCTCATTTGGAACATGAGCATATGCAACACAACATAAAACTTTTAAATAAGAAACACTATGATTCATACATGTCCATGCTTCTTGGGGAACTTTGTTCTTCACACTCTTTGTCGGACAACGGTTCATAATGTATACGACAGTTGCAACTGCTTCACCCCAATACTCATTTGGCAAATGCTTGGCTGCCAACATGTTGCATGCCATATCCATGATGGTTCTGTTCTTTCTTTTGGCAATACCATTCTGCTGAGGTGTATACCATGCAGTGAATTGTTTTTGTATTCCATGGGTCTTGAAAAAATTTAGAAATTCATTTGAAACATAATCACCTCCTCTGTCGGTCCTTAAGATCTTGATGCGATGTCCACTCTGGTTCTCCATGAGTGCCTTGAACTACAGAAAAATAACAAAATGCATCAGATTTATGTTTCAAAAAATATACCCATGTTTTTCCTGAGTAGTCATCAATAAAAGTTAGAAAATACTTACATCCACCAATAGATGATGTATGCATTGGACCACAAATGTTAGGGTGCACAATTTGAAGTGGTGTGCATGCTCTATAAGACTTTTCGACTTAGAAAGTCTCTCTGCGCTGCTTGCCAAAAATGTAGCCTTCACAAACCCTCTCTGGTCTGCTGATCAATGGTAATCCTTTCACCATATTCTTTGTGTGTAGTAGCTTCATCCCACCAAAATTCAGATGTCCAAATCTGAAATGCCACAACCAGGATTCATCCTAAACTTCTATCTGAAATGCAGCTTGCAAATTAGCGCTGCCATTTTCTTTCTTGTCGAGGAGCTCGACTATTTCTTCACTTTCTACCTTGAATGCAACTCCTGAGTTTGTCTTCCCTTTCATGTCGGAAACTATCCTCAATGGAAACAAGCGATTGCTTGTCATTGGCACTTTTGCTATCAGCTGGTCGCTTGGATGCTTGTCTTTGATCACACAGTGATCATCTTCCATGTAGACTCTGTAGCATTTTTGTATCAGTTGTCCAATGCTTAACAAATTATGTTTCAGACCTTCAACATGATAGACATCAGGGATATACTTACACTCTTGTTTGGTTAGAGTATCAATAGTGCCTTTTCCTAAGACAGTAACTTGGACATTGTTTCCAAGTGTAACATCAGTTTGAACTGAATTGTCTAGACTAGAAAACAAGTTTAAATTACCAGTCATGTGGTTGCTGCATCTTGAATCTGAGTACCATATGTCATGTGGACTTTCTTGAATAGCATTGCATTCAAGTGGAGATGTCGATTCCATTAACATTGCACTTGTCGAAGTGCTAATGATGGTCAAATGATTTGGGTTTTGCCTTCCTTGGTCATATTGCTTCTTCCTACATTCATATGCATACTGACCAAATTTATTACAGTAATGACATTGGATTTTTTATTTATCAAACCTCTAGCCACTTGACTGACTTGGGTTCTGATTATCTCCTCTACCACCGACATTTGTAGGACTTCTGCCTCGTCCTCCTCTTGAAGAACTTCTTCCTCTGCCTCTGAAGTTGTTTCTCCCCCTACCTCTACCATGGCTTATGGATGACTGTGTTGCGAATGCACCTTCCAATGATGTCTATGTTCTGCTGAGTCTGTGTTCATGATTGATGAGTGAAGCTTGTAGCTCATCAATGGTAAATGTCGACATGTATGTGTGTTCTTTCAAGGTCACAACCAAGTTTTCAAATATAGGGGGAAGACTTCTGAGAATTTTTTCAACAACCCTTTGGTCTTCTATGGCTTCTCCATTAGATTTCAGTTGGTTTATCAAACCAACAACTCTGGTGTAGAATGAGTCTACATTCTATGAATCTTTCATAGACAAAGATTCAAAATCTCTTCTCAGAATCTGCAACTTGGATGTCCTTACCTTATCCAAACCTTGATAGGCAGTCTCCAATGTATCCCATGCTTGCTTAACGTTAGTTTTTGTTGCTACTCTTTGGAGTATGCTTTCATGCATAGCTTGATGTATGTAAAATAGATATTTTCCATCTTTCTTCCTCTATTCCCTCAAGACATCTTTCTCAGCTTGTGTGAGATTGTTATATGTTGTCATATCTATTGGTTCTGCATAGCCATGCTAGACTATCTCCCAAACATCTTGACCTCTGAATAAAGCCTTCATTGTTAAAGACCAATATTCATAATTCTTTCCTGTAAAAATTGGAGTTTGTAATGAACCAGAAGTGGAAGCCATTTTTAATTTTTAATTAAGTTTCCTTAGAATATTAATTTTCCACTTTTTAAGAGAATATTTCTCTCCTAAATCTTGCACTATTATAAACCTTGCTCTGATACCAGTTAGCCAAAACCAAGCTGACTAAACTTGAGTTTACTGCTCAGTTAATATTAAAAATTAAATATTTTCACGTCAACCTCTTTTTCTTTTTTTTCACTTGTCATGTGAAAATTGTCTATCTCCTGACTAGACAAGTCTATCAACTTTGGTCGGCCTTTCGACTCAACTGATTTACTTCGATTTTCTTGTCACTTCTACCAACTGATTTTACCTCGGGGTGTGTGCAAGAAGTTGAGGGACCTTTTAGATGCAATGGTAGAATGAAGTCAATCACGCTTGATCCATAAAATAGAAATCATCCCAAGCAATCCC